>LPNX011183125.1:344833-516571 GCA_001517045.1 Pseudotsuga menziesii
CCCCTATCCTGTTGCAGACTCGTTATTCCCTATGGACCATTTATTGTCTTTTGATGTATCATTGACCATCCCTAAAAACATTAGAAAAATTATATACACGGAATTTTCCCCGATAACCGTGTACATACGCGGATATTCCCTCTATAGTTGCGTACATCGGGATGTGTGCATAATCCAAAACTGTTGGACCGTTCCTTGCCTTGAATCCGACTCATATGACTCCTGGTCTTCCATATGCCTTGAGATCGCACGGATTCGACCTTTTAGTATCACTTTCGAAAGCTATATAAGGAACCATTGAGACATTGAAAGCATAAGAGAGAATTGAGAGTACCGAAACTATAGTCCATTGTTGCCAGAACTATACTTGAGTCTGCATCCCTTTGGAGCACTGTTGTGTTCTTCCCAAGCTTGCCTTTGTTAGTGAGCTTGCTATCGGAGTGATGGAGGATTGAGGTGGTGGAGGCCCAAGTGGGGG
This sequence comes from Pseudotsuga menziesii, assembly GCA_001517045.1. Lineage (NCBI taxonomy): Eukaryota > Viridiplantae > Streptophyta > Pinopsida > Pinales > Pinaceae > Pseudotsuga > Pseudotsuga menziesii. The sequence goes on from LPNX011183125.1 coordinate 345,312, forward strand.
ATTCAGTTTCTCCGGTTTGCAGACGTGCCGTCAGAGGTTGTCACTTGTAATCTCTGATTCATATTAATAGAAATATATTTTCCTGTCCAGTAATGTGTATTTAAATGAATGTTGCATCCATTGGAATATGTCAAATGCTTATACATTATTGATTATATATGCTAGAATAGATCTAACACCATGAAATATAGTATGCTTGTGTTGTTTACTTGTTGTTGAGGACGTGCTATAACAATTCAAGCTGAAGATTGGAAAGCTCAACGGGGATCTACTTCAACCGTCCGGAATAAGGTACGAGGTTCGATCCTTTAGTGTTAGATGTTTTTAATTTCTATTGCATATTGGGAAAGATTGATTTCTGGAGTCTAGCTGTCTGTTGTGGTACCCCAATCCATAGGAATTTCTCTCCGTAACATCCACCGGCGCAGCCCAAAGTGAGATCGGTAAAGAAAATGCAAAGTACAAGTCCTCCTAAAGACGTTTTGATCCCCTCTAACAATCCTGATATAGTCTGGCTGTTTAGTCATGACCAGCATGAATCTGAAGAGAAACCCCATATCAGTCCCTCCCAAAATGTTTGAAATAGAAAATAATATAGTGTTTAGACAATGTTTCCTTATGGTGAGTTACACTAATATAAATAAGGGTTAATGTTTAAGTTGGTAGGTTTTTAGAAGGTTGTTATGCAGTAATGATGACGGCAAATTATGATTCGCTTCTATGAAAACTGTAACGAGTAGATATGATATTTTTACTAACTAATATGATTTCTTATGGTTTGTTGTAGGATTGGGAAGAGCACTGTAGGCCGTTGCAAATTGCTAGTGAAAGTTTGAATATTTTTTCATGAATTTCATTTTTGTATTCGACAATCTCAAGGAAAAAAGTTCCTCAAATATGAATATCTTTGAATATTTGTATTGCAGGGAATGTTTTGCATTTGCTTGACTTGTACTGTAAGGCGGACACCTCCCAATATCTTATGCTTATCGGACGTTATGGATAAATTTGGCAAAGTTTTTATTCTCATTATGAGTCTCTTTTGATAATAACAGCTCAGAATCCCATGACAATCGTAAAGTAGCAGTATAATATATTTTCAATTTGTATATTTTTCTTCAATGACATCGAATGGATTTTGGTCAAACGTTTTTGTTCTTATCCAACGCAGCCCTTCAAGCAACCATTTAATTTCAATCCAAGAAAACTTATTTCGCGGCTTTGCATAAATTATTTTGCGGTTGTCTTGGCCGCATAAGTTTGAGAGGGAAATAAGAACATCCAGTCTAATAGAAAACCGAAGGGTAAATGGAAACTGCTTAGCAATGTATAAAAACATCGAGATCATTATAAAAGCAACCTAGGTAACACAAATTTGTGTAAGCAAATCAGAAAGATGGCCACACAAAGGGTAAATGCCCAACAAAGAAGTGAATGGTCAATAATGAAAAGAATTGTCTACGAAAAGATACATTTTCCCCAAAATTCCAATTCGACAACTTCTAACATAAGTGTAACAACTCTTTCTTTAGGGCCATTAATTTCAAAATCCAAACTGGAATGGATGGCATGTACCCTCTCAATGATGGTGTTTATTCTTTGATAATCTTGCTCCTAGCTACAGCAATAATGTTGGCTTTAGTTTTTGTTAATGGATTTGGTTAGTGGCTCCATCTCTAGCTATGGATTTGCTCTTAATGGTTCACTTGTTTCCACTGTGCAAAGGTCCCTTAACTTCCCATTCATTTTCTCTCTCTTCAAGGTTTTTTCAATGGTGATTCTTCTTTCTCTTCAATTTTTACTTGGATTCACCTGTTCTAATATGATATAATCTATAAATGAGGGGTTGAGAGCCAACTAGCTTAACCAACATAAATATTAAGTGGATTTTCAACTCTGGTCTCTATTGTCAATATTATACAAGCTTTGTTATTCAAAATGGATTCAAACAATTGTTATAAGTATAATGTGCATTCACCACCAACAACAAAAAATTAATTATAAGAGCAATACATAAAATAAGACCATGCAAAATATCACTAATCACTAATAAATCTGTTTTAGGTACAAGTCTTGTGCACATCAATATCCAACAAGAGGAATTACTTAGTCACTATGCCTACCAAGGCGTTGATGTTCAATTCCATGACTGCAATTACTTCCATGTTTTAAAGTTTAAAGTAAGTGAAGTGTTTTGATTCATAGGGCTCATTGTCTAAGTGTTTTGATTCATGGGATTCATTGTCTGAAATATTCCCAACATTCACATTCTACACTAATGAAAACATCCTTCAAGTTAGCTTTCCTTGGTGTATGAAAACTAAGTTATTTCAATGCTCATGGTTATTTTGAATATTAATCCTAAATCAAAAGGAATAAACCTTTGAATATGTATAGGACTCAAATATTCTAGTTGTATCAAAATTATTAATATTATTGACAAGGCATACAAAGTGAAGAAGTTCTATATTAACTTGAATGCAAAATAAATTAGAGCGGATCTATTTATACCAAAGGAGAAGTCTTTTGTGAGCTAAGAACAAATGGCGAGATGCAAGTTCCTATGTGAGCTTACATCCAATGTTAGTTGGCTACAATCGAACTCTAACAACTAACTTTGTTGGAAAATACAAACACCAAGGCCCCCCCTAAGAGAAACACAGGGAGGAAACAAAACAAAAATGGGTCCCAACAACTAGGCATGATGAGTTATCCATGTACAAAGCTCTCATAACCGGGGTAAAGGAGAAAATATCATGGGAAAAACTCCTCCCCATAAGAGAGAAAAGCACACATGTTGAGCTCAATGCATATTCCAAACTATTGATCCTCAAGAATAAATGCTAACAATCGTGAAGGCATCACATGCACTAAGTGTCCCTATGGTCACCAATCCATCTCAACCACCTACAAGGGTATTTAGTCATTGCAACTGTCCAGTCAAATAGAAACTAGTGCTAAGTACAAAGTTGACTGTGAATATGTCTGATCTATATCATTAATGGGGAATAAAAATCACCCTAGGAATCATTGCATACCACCCCCTCACCCCCACCACAATGCTGAAGCTAGTGGTAAAGGTGACAACAATGCATGTCACAACTGATTGCTAAAGGTATGGAGTACAAGCTAAAGGCAACAAAGATGTAAAAACTACCTAAAAACAAATACTCCAAAGTGGCAAGATCTAAGACATTGTCAAATAAAGAAACTCATGGAGACAAATGAGACAAATGTATGGCGACACACCAACAAACTGTTTGTATGAGTGGCCTGAAATCCACAACTCAATTGTGCAAGACAACAATTCTCAATACATACCATCATGGACAACAATCCTTAATATGAGTTTCAAATAACAATTTCATCTTAGGTACCCATTTACAAATGAGGAATGAAAACATTTCATTGAAAAATGTGTCCTGCAACCACTCTATTGAAAGAGTACAAAAATATCTTCTCAACATTGCAAACAAAGGCAATAAAATGAAGGCTCTAATAGGAGTGATGGAAAACTAACAACCAATAACCCTTGAATGCAATAGGAAAAAGTGATGCCAAAATACCTCCAATTATCTAATGTCGTTGTATTCTTTTGGACCACAGGTAGATATGCTTCCTTTGGCAGCACAAAAAAATCTGGTAGATAATACAGAAGAAAAAGACGAAGAATGCCAGACCCCTAAGTAGGAGGAACACAAGATACCTCCACTTTTGTGTTGTCCGTCGGAGCAGCCCAAAATCAGATTAATAAAGAAAATGTGAAGTCCTAGTCCTCCTAAAGAAGTTTTGATCCCCTCTAACCATTCTCATCTCCTCGAGTCATGGCCAACATGAATCTGAAGAGAAACCCAAGATCGGTCCCTCCCAAAATGTCTGAAATAGAATATAATATAGTGTTTAGACAAGGTTTCCTTATGGTGAGTTACGCTTATAGAAATAAGGGTTAATGTCTAAGTTAGTAGGTTTTTAGAAGGTTGTTATGCAGTAATGATGCCAGCAAATTATGATTCACTTCTCTGAATACTGTAACGAGTAGATCTGATATTTTTACTAACTAATCTGATTTCTTATTATTTGTTGTAGGATTGTGAAGAGCACTGTAGGCCGTCGCAAATTGCTAGTGAAAGTTTGAATATTTTTTGTGAATTTCATTTTTGTATTCGACAATCCAAGGGAAAAAGTTCCTCAGAGACGAATATCTTTGAATATTTGTATTGCAGAGAAAGTTTCACGTTTGCTTGACATGTACTGTAAGGCACATGCCTCCCAATATCTTATGCTTATTGGACGTTATGGATAAATTTGGCAAATTTTTTATTCTCATTATCTATCTCTTTTGATAATAACAGCTCAGAATCCCTTGAGAATCGTAGACTAGCAGTATAATATATTTTCAATTAGTATATTTTTCATCAATGGCGTTGAATGGGTTTTGGTCAATCATTTTTTTCCTTGTCCAATGCAGCCCTTCAAGCAACCATTCAATTTCAATCCAAGAAAACTTATTTGGTGGCTTTGCATAAATTATTTTGTGGTTGTCTTGGCTGTATAAGTTTGGGAGGGGAAATAAGAACATCCAGGCTAATAGAAAACCAAAAGGTAAATGGAAACTGCTTTGCAACGTATAAAAACGCCCAAACCATTATAAAAGTAACCCAGGTAACACAAAATCGCCTAAGCAGATGAGAAAGATGGCCACGCAAGGGGTAAATGCCCAACAAACAAGTGAATGGTCAATAATGAAAAGGATGGTCTACGAAGAGATATATTTTCCCTCGAAATTCCAATTCGACAGCTTCTAACAGAAGTGTAAGGGTTATTAATTTCAAAATCAAAACTGGAATGGATGGCATGTATCCTCTCGATGGATGATGTGTATTCTTTGATAATATTGTTCCTAGCTACAGCACTAACGTTGTCTTTAATTTTGGTTAATGGCTTTGGTTAGTGGCTCCATCTCTAGCTACTGCTCTTCATCGTTCACTTGTTTCCACTGTGCAAAGGTCCTTTATCTTCCCATTCATTTTCTATCTCTTCAAGGTTTTGTCAATGGTGAGTCTTCTTTTTGTTCAAGTAGTACTTTAGAATATAGGATTCAGCTATTCTTATGCGATATAATCTGTAAATGAAGGGCTCACAACTAACTAGATTAACCAACATGGATATTAAGTGGATTTTCAACTCTGGTCTCTATTCTCAATATTATACAAGCTTTGTTATTCCAAATGGATTCAAAGAATTATTCTGAGTATAATGTGCATGCACCACCAACAACAAAAAACTTAATTATAAGTTCAATAAATAGAATAAGACCATGCAAACTATTACTAATCACTAGTAACTCTGTCTTAGGTACAACTCTTGTGCACATCAATATCCAACAAGAGGAAATACTTAGTTTATGCCTACCAAGTTGTTGAGGTTGAATTCCATGACTGCAATTACTTCCATGTTTTAAAGTATAAAGAAAGTGAAGTGTTTTGATTCATAGGGCTCATTGTGAAAGTGTTTTGATTGATGGGATTCATTGTCTGAAATATTCCCAAAATTCACATTCTACACTAATTAAAACACCATTCAAGTTAGCTTTCCTTGGTGTATGAAAACTAAGTTATTTCAATGTTCATGGTTTTTTTGAATATTAATGCTAAATAAAAAGGAATAAACCTTTGAATCTCTATAGGGCTCAAATATTCTAGTTGTATCACATTTATTAATATTATTGACAAGCCATCCAAAGTGAAGAAGTTCTATATTAACTTGAATGCAAAATAAATTGGAGTGGATCTATTTATACCAAAAGGAGAAGTCTTTTGTTAGCTAAAAACAAATGGTGAGATGCAAGTTCCTATGTGAGCTTACATCCAATGTTAGTTGGCTACATTCGAACTCTGACAACTAACTTTGTTGGAAAATACAAACACAAGACCCCCGCTAAGAGAAACACAAGGAGGTAACAAAACAAAAATTGTGTCCCGTCAACTAGGAATGATGAGGTATCCATGTACAAATCTCTCATAATCGGGGTAAAGGAGAAAATCTCATGGGAAAAAATCCTCCCCATAAGAGAGAAAAGCACACATGTTGAGCTCAATGCATGTTCCAAACTAATCCTCAAGAATGAGTGCTAACAATCGAGAAGACATCATATGCATGAGAAAACCTAGAAACATGAAACAAAAGAAGGTGGGAAAACACAAAGCTTTTCTTCCATAGATTAAAGGTGTAACAAAAAAGATTGCAAAGCACTTGAAGAAGAAAAGTATCGACTATGTGTTCTTGCCCCTTAAAAACATAAAAAAACTCCTGAAATTAGTCAAAGACCCCATTGACCCTACCCTAAAAAAAGTGTGTCTACATGATTTCGTGTGAATGTGGGAAGGCCTACATCGGTGAAAGAGGGAGATACATTAGAACCAACGTTAAAGAACATTGTGCAGACATCCGACTAATGGAAAAATATGATTTGGCCAAACATTCCCATGGCACAAAACACCCCATTAAGATTGAAGACATGAAAGTCCTTCCTCATGCTAATAATTGGTCTTTGAGAAGGATGAGAGAGGCAATTGAAATTGTCAAACACCTCAATTGTCTAAATAGGGATGATGGCCTCACCATTAGCACATCATGGCTCCCTAAGGTGACTAAATTAAGCTAGCAAATACCAAATTAGTTAGTAAAACTTAGAAAACTTAAAATTTAAAGTTAGGAAATCAAAAAATTAAAAATAAAAATTAAAAACTAAGAATTTATCAAAATTAAGAATTAATTAACTTTAATATTTTTATTACTTTAATTCAATTACTTTCATTTTTAGGTTTATAATAATTAAAACATAATAAAAACCCCACTTTAAATTCTAACTTAAAAAACACAAACACTAATATAAAATAACACAAATTGAATTTTTTAAATAAAACATTAATTTTTTAAAAACTTTAATTTAAATATTAATTTAGTAAAAAACATTAATTCAAACATTAATATATTATAACATTAATCATTAATTAAAACATTAATATAACATTTAATTGGAAAGTGGTTAATAACTATAATAATCAATCTAATAAATTAAAATTTCATAAACTAAAAAACTTTATAATGACTTTTAATAAAAAATTTAATAAAACTTTTTAGTTAAAAAACTCTTATACTATAATAAACTTAAAATTAAAATTAAATTTTTTATTTAACTTAATTAAACCTTTTAATTAAAAAAGATACATTAATTCATAAAGTGTTATAAAACTTTTATGTAACCTTTAGAAAAAAAACCCTAATTGTCTCCTAACCATGAGAGTCCTATAATTATAAGGAGTAGATATTCTAAGATCGCCTAGGGCATCGATTATGTGGTGATGATGAGCCAAGAATGGCAGGAACGGTTGACAATAAATCATTATCTATCGCAGACTCTCCACAAGATGCCATCAATATCTACCGCAAATTCTCAGCCAAAACTATTACTGACCGGTATGGAGCTGATATCCTGAGAAATCTAAGAGACCTAGAGAAAATTAGGATCTCCAAAGGAAAGAAAATTGCTCAACTATCCTTTCACAAAAAATGCACAGACACTCATATTATTTCGACATTTCCTAGGGTTTCACACATCCTAAAAAGTAATCCTAACAATCACATTTTCAACAAAATGAGTGTGATGTTAGTTTGTGACCAGCTCATAGGTTTGTGTTTCGCCTTATATAAACTAGATTGCGAACTCTTAGAACTCCACCTTTGTCTTTCTTTGTCTTTCTAACGCTCTCGATAAGGATATCTGGGACCACTGAGATGGCTGCTCATTTCACAGAGCCAATGCAGAGTTTGCAAACACCACTGCTAAACTTAAGAATAAATTTACCAGGCTAGAACACAACAGCGATATACTTCAGAAGTCCAATCCGGCGGGTGATGAGCAACTGAGTTCTATTCCCAGCTGATGTTGAGAAATGCAATTGGAATCGTGACCTGGTAGCATATCTGGTGAATGAACAGAAAAGCGATATGCATCAGCAGTCCAATCCGGCGAGTGAAAATCAAACGGATGTAGATCATAGTTGGAATTGGAACCTGCCTACTTATTTGGTGAATGTACTTGACAAGATGAAGAACAACCAACCATATCACCAGCCAGAACCTTTCACCTAGCCTGATCACTCACAGCTTGATCGCCCACCAGCTACACAACCCATCGCTCAACCACTCGCTCAGGTCACTCAACCTATCATCCATCCCTACGCTCAATCAATCGAAAAGCTACATCAACAAGCCACTCAGCCGGATCACGATCAAGGTGCCGAGCCTGGTCAACCCCATCAACGACTTGGTCAACTTTGTGCTCAGGTCGCTCTACCAATCACCCAGCCTTACGCTCAGTCACTCGGAAAGCTACATCAACGAACCATTCAGACGAACCATTCAGCCTGATCAGAATTGAGGCGCCCATCCTGGTCAACTGCATCAACGAATCGTGCTTCTTGGATTTAATAAAGGCGCCCTGACCGGTTAACCGCATCAACAACTCGCTCAACTTTGTGCTCAGGTCGCTCCACCAATCTCCCAGGCCTACGCTCAGTCACTCAAGAAGCTACATCAAAAAAGGCACAGAGCATGTTCTTGCAAAGGCTAATGGTGACCAGTCACGAGATGAACCAACGCATGACCAGCCTCTTGATCACGACTTGCCTACTCGTTGATACAACAACCAACAACAAACCTCTTTGAAACCAAGAACTCCACTGGTTAGCAAACTTACACATCAACATACTCAATCTAAAACTAGGACAAGAGACTCTAATCGACTCATTGTTAACCTTTCGGACACAGAACTTAATCTTTCCTCGAGAACACTTCTTGAGAAAGGCCTCAATTTTGCGATTGTTGTGAGAAAAATTCCAATTGAAGATATTATTTGCAGCATTAAAGATAGCATTAAACATCTTCCCGAAAACGAAGCTGAAGAGGTGCGTCATAACTATGCTCTTAAGCTAAAGCACCGAAACCCAACATTACCAATGAAGAATACAAGGCCCTAAAGGAACTTAGAAAGAATGACCAAATTGTCATCTTGAAGGTGGATAAATGAGGAGCTACGGTTATCCTCAATAAAGAGGACTATGTGACCAAGATGGAAGCCCATCTTGATTTGGGTGGTTGCCATAAAAAACTTAATAAGAATCCCCTCTCCCGCATTACAAGAGAAGTTGTGGAGACCATAAAGGGATCATACATTGATAATGATATAAAGAAAAAAAATTTTATTTTGGATCCATTGATTCCAAGAATTTACGGACTCCCTAAGATCCACAAACTGGGTATTCCTCTTCGTCCCATAGTAGACACCATAGGCTCCCCTACCTACAGGCTTGTGAAATTCCTTGCAAACAAATTAAAGCCTTTAGTAGGGAACACAAGCTCCTTTATCAAAGACTCCCCTTTCTTCATTGAGAAAAGAAAAAACCGACACTTCCATGGGAATGAGGTACTCCTGAGCCTTGACATCGTATCCCTCTTCACAATGATTCCCAAAAACGATGCAATCAAAGTAATTGAGGACTTTACTGACCATGAAACAATTGAGTTAGTAGGCTTCTGTCTGGGATCCACGTTTTTCAGCTTTCAAGGAGAGCTTTACGAACAAACCGGGTCGCCATGGGCTCTCCCATCTCACCCATTATAGCCAACCCCTTCATGGAAAAATTTGAACAAAAAGCTCTATGCACTGCACATTCAAAACCTGAGTGGTCTTCAAGGTATGTGGACGACACTTTCTTCATTTGGGCACATGGTAAAGAGGAGCTCGAAAAATTTGTGGATCACCTTAACAAACAATCTAACTCAATTAAATTCACAATGGAGATGGAGGAGAGCCATTGCCTGCCTTTTCTTGATACAATGATTATCAGAAAGCAAGACACGGGCACTTCTCATAAGTTGTACAGAAAGAAAACCCACACTTAGCAATACCTTCACGCTCTTTATCACCATCATCCACAACAAAAAATGGGAGTCATGAACACCTTCATCACGAGGGCCATTAGGATTTCAGATACAAAACACCCAGAAGCAGAAAAAGAACACTTACATGATGTTTTTTTTAGTAATGGATATGAGGCACATCAAATGAGGAGAGCCTTTGCCAAAACCGAAAAACCTAGACACCTGAAACAAAAGAAGGTGGGAGAACACAAAGATTTTCTTCCATACATTCAAGGTGTAACAGACAAAATAACAAAACACTTGAAGAAGAAAAGTATCTACTTTGTGTTCTCGCCCCTTAACAACATTAGAAAACTCCTGAAATGAGTCAAAGACCCCATTAACCGTGCTCTAAAAAAGGGTGTCTATTGGAATTCGGTGGAATAAAGAGGTATATCTTTTTAGGTATTAAGATCGATAATTCTATCTCATTGTACTCAGATGTGTCCGCTGTATTTTTAAAAGAAAATTCTATTATTGTCTCTTGCATTATTTTAATGAAAATTCAATTATTGGTTGTTTCATTTTTTTAATGAAAATTCTATCGTTTCAATGAAAATTTCTAAGCCAGAATTTTCTTAGGATTCAGGAAGGTCATTTACAACTTCCAAAGACTTTTGTTTTCTATTTTTCGACACTGTTCATCCTGGTTGAAGGATCCTTCCCTTTCGGACTCTGCTCTGCTCATCCTAGTTGAATGATCCTTCCCAAACCCGATATGCAATGGAAAAGTGTGGTGCAAGCTACCTATGCTTTCCTGGAGGCAATATTTGCTCTCAATGCTTCTTAGTTCAGATCCTGTTCCATAGGAATTACCATAAGAGATGTTCATGTTCCATTGGATCATCAATACCTGATTGTTGTAAGTATTGAGTGTAAAATTTTACAAAAAGTTGCTGTGTTGACATTATGTGGCCAGGCAATAAACTGTCTACACTAGAAAAAATAAAAACACAGGGTTCTGCCAGTTCAGAGGCAGATATGCTTCCTTTCGCAGCACGAAAAAATCTGGTAGAGAATACAGAAGAAGAGGAAGAATGCCAGACCCCTAAGTCGGAGGAACACAAGATACCTCGGCTTTTGTGTTGTCCATCGGGCGCAGCCCAAAGTCAGATCGATAAAGAAAATGCAAAGTACAAGTCCTCCTAAAGGAGTTTTGATCCCCTCTAACCATCGTGATCTGCTCTGGCTGTTCAGTCACGACCAGCATGAATCTGAAGAGAAACCCTAGATCGGTCCCTCCCAAAATGTCTGAAATAGAATATAATATAGTGTTTAGACAATGTTTCCTTATGGTGGGTTACACTAATAGAAATAAGGGTTAATGTTTAAGTTGGTAGGTTTTTAGAAGGTTGTTATGCAGTAATGATGCGAGCAAATTATGATTCACTTCTGTGAATACTGTAACGAGTAGATCTGATTTTTTTACTAACTAATCTGATTTCTTATTGTTTCTTGTAGGATTGTGAAGAGCACTGTAGGCCGTAGCAAATTGCTAGTGAAAATTTGACTACTTTTTTTTAAGTGAATTTCGTTTTTGTATTCGACAATACCAAGGAAAAAATTTCCTCAAAGACAAATATCTTTGAATATTTGTATTGCAGGGAATGTTTTGCATTTGCTTGACTTGTACTGTAAGGCATACGCCTCCCAATATCTTATGCTTATCGGACGTCATGGATAAATTTGGCAAAGTTGTTATTCTCATTATCTATCTCTTTCGATAATAACAGCTGAGAATCCCATGACAATCGTAGACTAGCAGTATAATATATTTTCAATTTGTATATTTTGCAAAAAATGACATCTAATGGATTTTTTTCAAACGTTTTTCTCCTTGTCCAATGCATCCTTTCAAGTAACCATTCAATTTCAATCCAAGAAAACTTATTTCGTGGCTTTGCATAAATTATTTTGCGGTTGTCTTCGTTGCATAACTTTGAGAGGGGAAATAAGAACATCCAGGCTAATAGAAAACTGAAGGGTAAATGGAAACTGCTTAGCTACGTATAAAAACGTCAAGACCATTATAAAAGCAACCCAGGTAACAAAAATTCGCCTAAGCAGATCAGAAAGATGGCCACGGAAGGGGTAAATGCCCAACAAAAAAATGAATGGTCAATAATGAAAAGAATGGTCTACGAAGAGATACATTTTGCCCCGAAATTCCAATTCAACAACTTCTAACATAAGTGTAACAAGTCTTTTTTAGGGCCATTAATTTCAAAATTCAAACTGGAATGGATGGCATGTACCCTCTCAATGATGGTGTGTATTCTTTGATAATCTGGCTCCTAGCTACAACGATAACGTTGGCTTTAGTTTTTGTTAATGGCTTTGGTTAGTGGCTCCATCTCTAGCTATGGCTTTGCTCTTCAAAGTTCACTTGTTTCCACTATGTAATTCTCCTTTATCTTCCCATTCATTTTCTCTTTCTTCAAGGTTTTGTCAATGGTGAGTCTTCTTTATCTTCAAGTATTACTTGGACTCAGCTGTTCTGATACGATATAATCTGTAAATGAGGGGTTGAGAGCCAACTAGCTTAACCAACATAAATAATAAGTGGATTTTCAACTCTGGTCTCTATTCTCAATATTATACAAGCTTTGTTATTCAAAATGGATTCAAAGAATTGTTATGAGTATAATGTGCATTCACCACCACCAAAATAAAATAAGACCATGCAAAATATTACTAATCACTAATAACTCTTTTTTAGGTACAACTCTTGTGCACATCAATATCCAACAAGAGGAATTACTTAGTCACTGTGCCTACCAAGGTGTTGAGGTTCAATTCCATCGCTGCAATTACTTTCATGTTTTAAAGTTTAAAGTAAGTGAAGTGTTTTGATTCATAGGGCTCATTGTCTGAGTGTTTTGATTCATGGGATTCATTGTCTGAAATGCAACATTCACATTCTACACTAATGAAAACATCATTCATGTTAACTTTCCTTGGTGTATGAAAACTGAGTTATTTCAATGCTCATGGTTTTTTTGAATATTAATCCTAAATCAAAAGGAATAAACCTTTGAATCTCTATAGTGCTCAAATATTCTAGGTGTATCAAAATTATTAATATTATTAACAAGGAATACAAAGTGAGGAAGTTCTATATTAACTTGAACGTAAAATAAATTAGAATGGATCTATTTATACAAAAGGAGAAGTCTTTTGTGAGCTAAGAACAAATGGCGAGATTGAAGTTCCTATGTGAGCTTACATCCAATGTTAGTTGGCTACATTCGAACTCTAACAACTAACTTTGTTGGAAAATACAAACACCAAGACCCCCCTAAGAGAAACACGGGGAGGAAAGAAAACAAAAATGAGTCCCGACAACTAGGCATGATGAGGTATCCATGTACAAAGCTCTCATAACCGGGGTAAAGGAGAAAATTGCATCTCCCCATAAGAGAGAAAAGCAGACATGTTGAGCTCAATGCATGTTCCCAACTACTAATCCTCATGAATGAGTGCTAACAATCGAGAAGACATCATATGCACTAAGTGTCCTATGGTCACCAATCCTTCTCACCCACCTACAAGGATAGCTAGTCATTGCAACCATCCAGTCAAATAGGAACTAGTGTTGAGTACAAAGTTGACAGTGAATATGTCTGATCTAGATCATTAATGGGGAATAAGAATCACCCTAGGAATCATTGCATACCACTCCCTCACCCCCACCACAATGCTGAAGCTAGTGGTAAAGGTGACAAAAGTGCATGTCACAACTAAGGGCTAAAGGTACGGAGTACAAGCTAAAGGCAACAAAGATGTAAAAACTACCTAAAAAAGAAATACTCCAAAGTGGCAAGATCCAAGACACTGTCAAATAAAGAAACTCATGGAGACAAATGAGACAAATGTATGGTGACACTCCAACAAACTGTTTGTATGTGTCCTGAAATCCACAACTCAATTGTGCGGGACAACAATCCTCAATACATACAATCACCGACAACAATCCTCAATATGAGTTTCAAATAACAATTTCATTTTAGGTACCCATTTACAAGTGAGGATTGAAAACATTTCATTGACAAATGTGGCCTGCAACCACTCTGTTGAAAGAGATCAAAAATATCTTCTCAGCATTGCAAACAAAGGCAATAAAATGAAGGCTCTAAGAGGATTGATGGAAAACTAACATTCAATAACCCTTGAATGCAATAGGAAAAAGTGATGCCAAAAAACCTCCAATTAGCTGTATTTGACATTATGTTGCTAGGCCATAAACTGTCTACACTTGAAAAAATAAAAACCCAGGATTCTGCCAGTCCACATGCAGATATGCTTCCTTTGGAAGCAAAAAAAAATTTGATGGATAATATAGAAGAAGAAGACGAAGAATTCTAGACCCCTAAGTAGGAGGAACACAAGATACCTCCGCTCTTGTGTTGTCCACTGGCACAGCCCAAAATTAGATCGATAAAGAAAATGTGAAGTACAAGTCCTCCTAAAGGAGTTTTGATACCCTCTAACCATCCTCGTCTGCTCTGGTTGTTCAGTCACGGCCATCATGAATCTGAAGAGAAACCCCAGATCGGTCCCTCCCAAAATGTCTGAAATAGAATATAATATAGTTTTTAGACAATGTTTCCTTATGGTGAGTTACACTAATAGAAATAAGGGTTAAGGTCTAAGTTGGTAGGTTTTTAGGATGTTGTTATGCAGTAATGATGCCAGCGAATTCGCTTCTGTGAATAACGAGTAGATCTGATATTTTTACTAACTAATCTGATTTCTTATTGTTTGGTTTGTTGTAGGATTGTGAAGAGCACTGTAGGCCGTCTCAAATTACTAGTGAAAGTTTGAATATTTTTTTGTGAATTTTGTTTTTGTATTCGACAATCCCAAGGGAAAAAGTTCCTCAAAGATGAATATCTTTGACTATTTGTATTGGTTTCGCATTTGGTTGACTTGTACTATAAGGCACACGCCTCCCAATATCTTATGCTTATTGGACGTTATGAATAAATTTGGCAAAGTTTTTATTCTCATTATCTATCTCTTTTGATAATAAGAGCTCAGAATCCCATGACAATCGTAGACTAGCAGTATAATATATTTTCAATTTGTATATTTTGCTTCAATGGCGTCAAATGGGTTTTGTTCAAACGTTTCTCTCCTTGTCCAATGCAGCCCTTCAAGCAACCATTCAATTTCAATCCAAGAAAACTTATTTGGTGGCTTTGCATAAATTATTTTGCGGCTGTCTTGGCTGCATAAGTTTGAGAGGGGAAATAAGAACATCCAGGCTAATAGAAAACTGAATGCTAACTGCTTTGCAAGGTATAAAAACGCCCAGACAATTATAAAAGCAACCGAGGTAATACAAAATCGCCTAAGTAGAGGAGAAAGATGGCCACGCAAGGGGTAAATGCCCAACAAACAAGTGAATGGTCAATAATGAAAAGAATGGTCTAGGAAGAGATATATTAGGAATCGAAATTCCAATTCGACAACTTCTAACAGAAGTGTAAGGGCCATTAATTTCAAAATCCAAACTGGAATGGATGGCGTGTATCCTCTTAATGGATGGTGTGTATTCTTTGATAATCTGGCTCCTAGCTACAACGCTAACATTGTCCTTAGTCTTGGTTAAGGGCTTTGGTTAGTGGCTCCATCTCTAGCTATTGCTCTTCATAGTTCACTTGTTTTCATTGTGCAAAGGTCCTTTATCTTCCCATTCATTTTCTCTCTCTTCAAGATTTTGTCAATGGTGAGTCTTCTTTTTGTTCAAGTACTACTTTAGAATATAGGATTCAGCTGTTCTGATACGATATAATCTGTAAATGAAGGGCTGACAGGGCTGACAGCCAACTAGATTAATCAACATGAATATTAAATAGATTTTCAACTCTGGTCTCTATTCTCAATATTATAGAAGCTTTGTTATTTCGAATGGATTCAAAGAATTATTCTGAGTATAATGTGCATTCACCACCAACAACAAAAAAATTAATTATAACTTCAATAAATAGAATAAGACCATGCAAACTATCACTAATCACTAGTAACTCTGTTTTAGGTACAACTCCTGTGCACATCAATATCCAACAAGAGGAATTACTTAGTCACTATGCCTACCAAGGCGTTGAGGTTGAATTCCGTGACTGCAATTACTTCCATGTTTTAAAGTATAAAGAAAGTGAAGTGTTTTGATTCATAGGGCTCATTGTGAAAGTGTTTTGATTAATGGGATTCATTTTCTGAAATATTCCCAACATTCACATTCTACACTAATGAAAACACCATTCAAGTTAGCTTTCCTTGGTGTATGAAAACTAAGTTATTTCAATGCTCATGGTTTTTTTGAATATTAATCCTAAATAAAAAAAAATAAACCGTTGGATCTCTATAGGGCTCAAATATTCTAGTTGTATCAAATTTATTAATATTATTGACAAGGCATACAAAGTGAAGAAGTTCTATATTAACTTGAATGAAAAATAAATTAGAGTGGATCTATTTATACCAAAAGGAGAAGTCTTTTGTCAGCTAAGAACAAATGGCAAGATGCAAGTTCCTATGTGAGCTTACATCCAATGTTAGTTGGCTACATTCGAACTCTAACAACTAACTTTGTTGGAAAATACAAACACCAAGACCCCCCCAATAGAAACACGAGGAGGTAACAAAACAAAAATGTGTCCCGACAACTAGGAATGATGAGGTATCCATGTACAAAGCTCTCATAATCCGGGTAAAGGAGAAAATCTCATGGAAAAACTCCTCCCCATAAGAGAGAAAAGCATACATGTTGAGCTCAATGCATGTTACAAACTAATCATCCTCAATAATGAGTGCTAACAATCGAGACGACATCATATGCATGAAAAAACCTAGACACCTGAAAGAAAAGAAGGTGGGTGAACACAAAGCTTTTCTTCCATACATTCAAGGTGTAACAGACAAAATTGCAAAGCACTTGAAGAAGAAAAGTATGACTCTATGTTATCACCCCTTAAAAACATCAAAGAACTTTTGAAATCAGTCAAAGACCCCATTGAACCTACCCTAAAAAAAGGGTGTCTACATGATTCCGTGTGAATGTGGGAAGGCCTACATCGGTGAAACACGGAGATCCATTAGAACCAAGGTTAAAGAACACTCCGCAGACATCCGGCTAGATAGAACGCAAAAATCGCTTTGGCCCAACATTCCCATGGCACAAAATACCCTATTAAGATTGAAGACATGAAAGTCCTTCCTCATGCTCATAATTGGTCTTTGAGAAGGATCAGAGAGGCAATTGAAATTGTCAAACACCCAGATTGTCTAAATAGGGATGATGGCCTCACCATCAGCACGTCATGGCTCCCTAAAGTGACTAAATTAAGCTAGCAAATACCAATTGGTAAAACTTAAAAATCTTAAAATTTAAAAGTTAAGAAATCAAAAAATTAAAAATTAAATTTAGATATAAAAATTAAAAACTAAGAATTAATCAAAATTAAGAATTAATTAACTTTAATATTTCTATTACTTTAATTCAATTACTTTAATTTTTAGGTTTATAATAATTAAAACATAATAAAAACCCCACTTTAAATTCTAACTTAAAAAAAAACATTAATATAAAATAACACAAATTGAATTTTTTAAATAAAACATTAATTTTTTTAAAACTTTAATTTAAACATTAATTTAGTAAAAAACATTAATTCAAACATTAATATAGTATAACATTAATCATTAATTAAAACATTAATATAACATTTAATTGGAAAGTGGTTAATAACTATAATAATTAATCTAACAAATTAAAATTTTATAAATTAAAAAACTTTATACTCACTTTTAATAAAACTTTTTAGTTAAACAATTTTAATAAAACCTTTTAGTTAAAAAACTCTTATACTATAATAAACTTAAAATTAAAATTAAAATTTTAATTTAACTTAATTAAACCTTTTAATTGAAAAATATACATTAATTCATAAAGTGTTATAAAACTTTTATGTAACCTTTAGAAAACAAAACCCTAATTTTCAGTTAACTATGAGAGTCCTATACTTATAACGAGTGGAGATTCTAAGATCATCTTAGGTATCAATTATGTCCTGATAATGAGCCAAGAATGGCCCGAAACATTGACAATAAATCATTATCTATCGCAGACTCTCCACGAGATGCCATCAACATCTACCACGAATTCTCAGCCAAAACTATTACTCACCGGTATGGAGGATATATCCTGAGAAATCTAAGACGCCTAGAGAAAATTAGGATCTCCAAAGGAAAGAAAATTGCTCAACTATCCTTTCTCAAAAAATGCATAGGTAGTCATATTATTCCAACATTTGCTAGGGTTTCACACATCCTAAGAAGTAATCGCAACAATCACATTTTCAAAAAAATGAGTGTGATGTTAGTTCGTGACAAGATCAGAGTTTTGCCTTTCGCCTTATATAAAATAGATTGCGTACTCTTAGAACTCCACCTTTGTCTTTCTAATGCTCTCGATAAGGATATCTCGGACTACTCGGATGGCTGCTCATTTCACAGAGCCAACGCAGAGTTTGCAAAAACCACTACTAAACTTAAGAATAAATTTACCAGGCTTGAACACAACAGCGATATACTTTAGCAGTCCAATCCGACGAGTGATGAGAAACTGAGTTCTATCCCAGCTAATGATGAGAAATGGAATTGGAATCGTGACCTGCTAACATATGTGGTGAATGAACAGAACGGCGATATGCATCAGCAGTCCAATCTGGCGAGTGAAAATCAAACGGATGTAGATCAACATAGTTGGAATTGCGACCTGCCTACTTATCTTGTGAATGTACTTGAAAATATGGTGAACAACCCACCATATCACCAACCAGAACCTTTCACCTAGCTTGATCACTCAAAGCTTGATTGCTCACTAGCTACATAACCCATCGGTCAACCACTCACTTAGGTCACTCAACCAATCACCCATCCCTAGGCTCAGTCAATCAAAAAGCTACATCAACAAGCCACTTAGCCAGATCATGATGAAGGTGCCGAGCCTCGTCAACCGCATCAACGAGTCGCTCAACTTTGTGCTCAAATCGCTCTACCAATAACCCATCCTTACGCTCAGTCACTCGAGAAGCTACATCAATGAACCATTCAGCCTGATCATGATGAGAATTGAGGCGCCTAGCCTAGTCAATTGCATCAACGGGTCGCGCGTCGTGGATTTAATAAAGGCACTAGCCATGTTCTTGCAAAGGCTAATGTTGACCAGTCAGGAGATGAACCAATGCATGACCAGCCTCTCGATGATGATGAAGGTGCCCACCCTGGTCAACCGCATCAACGAGTCGCTCAAATTTGTGCTCAGGTCACTCCACTAATCACCCAGCCCTACGCTTAGTCAGTCGGGAGGCTACATCAACAAACCACTCAGCCTAATCACGATGAGAATGGAGGCGTCGAGCCTCGTCAAATGCATCAATGAGTTGCGCATCCTAGATTTAATAAAGGCACCGAGCATGTCCTTGCAAAGGCTAATGGTGGCCAGTCATGAGATGAACCAACCCATGACTAGCCTCTCGATCACGAATTTCCTACTCGTCGATACAAAAATCAACAACAAACCTCTTTGAAACCAGGAACTCCACTGGTTAGCAAACTTACACATCAACATACTTAATCCAAAACTAGGACAAGAGACCCATCGGCATCTACCGCGAATTCTCAGCCAAAACTATTACTGACCGGTATGGAACAGATATCCTGAGAAATCTAACACACCTAGAGAAAATTAGGATCTCCGAAGGAAAGAAAATTGCTCAACTATCCTTTCTCAAAAAAAGCACAAATAGTCATATTATTCCGACATTTGCTAGGGTTTCACACATCCTAATAAATAATCATAACAATCACATTTTCAACAAAATGAGTGTGATGTTAGTTCTTGACCAGATCAGAGTTTTGCATTTCACCTTATATAAACTAGATTGCGAACTATTAGAACTCCGCCTTTGTCTTTCTAACACTCTCCATAAGGATAATTGGGACTACTCAGATGGCTGCTCATTTCACAGAGCCAACACAGAGTTTGCAAAAACCACTGCTAAACTTAAGAATAAATTTACCAGGCTAGAACACAACAGCGATATACTTCAGTAGTCCAATCCGGCGGGTGATGAGCAACTGAGTTCTATCCCGGATGATGATGAGAAATGGAATTGGAATCATGATCTGCTAACATATCTGGTGAATGAACAAAAGGGCGATATCCATCAACAGTCCAATCCAGCGAGTGAAAATCAAACAGATGTAGATCAACATAGTTGGAATTGCGACCTGCCTACTTATCTGGTGAATGTACTTGACAAGATGGAGAACAACCAACCATATCACTAGTGAGAGCCTTTCACCTAGCCTGATCACTCACATCTTGATCACTCACCAACTACACAACCCATCGCTCAACCACTCGCTCAGGTTACTCAACCAATCGCCCATCCCTACGCTAAGTCAATCGAAAAGCTACATCAATAAGCGACTCAACCGAATCACGATGAAGGTGCCCAGCCTGGTCAACCGCATCAACAAGTCACTCAAATTTGTGCTCTGGTAAATTTGTCCTAGATTTAATAAAGGCAATAGGGCGCATGTTCTTGCAAGGGCTAATGGTGGGTAGTCAGGATATGAACCAATGCATAACTAGCCTTTCGATCACGATGAAGGCACCCAGCTTGGTCAACCACATCAACGAGTCACTCAACTTTGTGCTTAGGATGCTCCACCAATCACCCAGCCCTACGCTTAGTCACTTGGGAAGCTACATCAACAAACCACTCAGCCTAATCACAATGATAATAGAGGTGGCCAGCTCGGTCAACTGCATAACTGAGTCGTGCATCCTGGATTTAATAAAGGCACCGAGCATGTTCTTGCAAAGGCTAATGGTGTCCAGTCACGAGATGAACCAATGCATGACTAGCCTCTTGATCACAACTTGCCTACTTGTCAATACAACAACCAACAACAAACCTCTTTGAAACCAAGAAGTCCACTAGTTAGCAAACTTACACATCAAAATACTCAATCTAAAACTACGACAAGAGACCCTAATCGACTCGTTGTTAACCTTTTCGACATAGAACTTAATCTTTCCTCCAGAACACTTCTTGAGAAAGGCCTCAATTTTTCGATTGCTCCGAGAAAGATTCTGGTTAAAGATATTATTTGCAGCATTAAAGATAGCATTAAACATCTTCCCAAAAACGAAGGTGAAGAGGTGCATCAAAACTGTGCTCGTACCTTAAGGAGAGCTAAACCACCTAAACCCAACATTACCAATGAACAATACAAGGCCCTCAAGGAACTTAGAAAGAATGACCAAATTGTCATCTTGAAGGCAGATAAAGGAGGAGCTACAGGTATCCTCAATAAAGAGGACTATGTGACCAAGATGGGAGCCCATCTTGATCTGAGTGGCTTCTACAAAAAACTTAATAAGAATCCCCTCTCCCGCATTACAAGATAAGTTGCAAAGACCATAAAGGGATCATACATTGATAATGATATAAAGAAAAAACTCCTTATTTCCAAGAATTTACGGACTCCCTAAGATCCACAAACTCCTTGATTCCAAGAATTTACGGACTCCCTAAGATCCACAAACTGGGTATTCCTCTTCGTCCCATAGTAGACACCATAGGCTCCCCTACCTACAGACTTGCGAAATTCCTTGCAAACAAATTAAAGCCTTTAGTAGGGAACACAAGCTCCTTTATCAAAGAATCCCCTTTCTTCATTGAGAAAATAAAAGACCGACACTTCGATGGGAATGAGCTACTCCTGAGGCTTGATGTCGTATCCCTCTTCACAATGATTCCCATAAACGATGCAATCAAATTCATTGAGGACCTTAATGACCATGAAACAGCTGAGTTAGAAGGCCTATGTCTGAGATCCACATTTTTCAGCTTTCAAGGAGAGCTTTACGAACAAACTTGTGGGGTCTCCATGGGTTCTTCCCTCTCATCGATTATATCCAACCTCTTCATGGAAAAATTTGAACAAAAATCTCTATGCACCGCACATTCAAAACCTGAGTGGTCGTCAAGGTATGTGGATGACACTTTCTTGATTTGGGCACATGGTAAAGATGTGTTGGGATAAATGGGCAGACCCGGGATTCACCTTTAACTTCGCACCAACAAAAGACCCACAGTGTTGGCCCTTTCAGCAGTAGCCTACGAACAGGCTACAGTCTCACCTGAAACAGCTACGGGGTGCCGCAGAATCAGGTTTCTGCAAGCAGAAGAAAGAATCTTACTATACCTTTAGTCTTTAACTATTAATAATCACTTAACACAATGCTTGTATTATCAATTATGCAGCTTTGCGATTAGATAAATAAACAATTACTTGCACAACCCTTATCTGGGAATTCACAGTGAAGCTAGTTATTAGCAGTAATCTTACTTTATCAGTTATTTACTTAACAACGCATAAAATATGATAACAAATCACACAAATGAACCACAACACCAGATGTCACGTGGTTCACCCCCAGTGTAGGGGTTACGTCCACAGAACTGCGCTTTATTTAACTCTTTACAACTAAAACGACAGTTCTGATCTGCGCACTCACCTGCAGATCCCTTCTGTCCTCAAAGCCACGTGCACAGCAGCAAGCCTCTGGGCACACAGCTGCAGATCTTCCTTTTCACCAACAAAACCCCTCTGCACACATAGTTGTAGAGGTCGTCCATGCACACAGCTCGGACTTAACCTTCTTACAAAAACCCTTATACAATCTCTTATCTTCGCATTACATTAGCTTGATAAGATAATCATTCAAGACCTAACCCTACTTGTTTACATAAGTGCCTATTTATATAGCGCACTATTACAAAACCATGGATTTACACCATGGGCACCCAAAACCCTAACCCTGGATTTAACCCAAGGGTTAATTACAAAAACAGGGTTCGACCTACCCGCGACACCCCTAAGACTATTTTAGGTTGTAACTCTGCTTACACTTCCTCAAAAACCACGGAGTTACCAAAACTAAGGACTTTTAGGGTCGGAGCCCCAACAGGGCCCTAAGACTCACTTGTGGCCCGTCCCAGGGCACTCTGTGACTCTTCTGGTGGGAGAATCTTCTTTGTAAGGATATGGAAATGACTATTGAGGTTGTGTATAATGTCATCAGCTGCTTTCTCTTTTTCCACCAATTCCTGTAACACTGAGGATGATACTTCATTAGCCTTTTCTTGCGCAAAAGTATCGTAGTTCTTCAAAATTTTGAGCTAACTCTCTGCAGCATTGCTCAATTCCAATGCTTCATCGACAAGTGGCTGTAGCGAATTTTCCAGTAGTGTTACCATCATCCTGCAAGAGTCAATTTCCTGCTGGAGCTCCTTGCTTTGCTTCACCTTAGCCATTTTCTGCATAGGAGGCGGCGTCTTAATTTCTGCTCTAACTACATCTAATTCTGCCTGTCGCAGATTTATGGTTTCTTGTAACTTACCTATATCTAGGTGGTCCTGTAGGTTCACCCATGCTTCAATACTGTCTTCCAGCAGCTTTGCTACGCTGCCCACAATATCTGATATCTTTGCTGTTGAGGCCTGGATGTCCCTGTGGTGTTATTCTTGGACCTCAGGTGGAGTTTCTGGAGGGATGCGGAGTTGAAGCTCCGCGATCTGATTCTGGTGTTATGTTTTTAACTTTTCAATTTCACTGCGAGACTGTTGGGCATAGTCTCTCATCTTTGCAATTCTCTGCTCTGGTTCTTCTTCGTCTTGGATGTCAAAGTTAGGAAGACTCCGACATGCCTCATCCAGCGCTTGCGCCAGTTTAGTTCTTTTATGTTCAGCCTCTTTCTTATTTTGCGCAACTTCTTCCAGCCTTACTACGAGATTCTGGCTTTGCTTCATGGTGTCTTCCAGCTGAATTTGAGAATAGTGATCTCGGGCGTGGATTTCCTTCATGATGGCTAGCTGGCAGAGGTGCAATTCTGTCATAGACAGCTTGGTGTAGTCAATCCCAACTGTCATACTCATCTACGGTCGGGAATCTGCATCAGGCAGTATTAGAGCTGCGCTCGACACTTGGCCCCCATTATCTCTGGTCGGCCATTGCCTCCTATCCTACTGCGTGGGTGCTGGGGTACTACTTGTCGCTGTACTAGTCGCTGATTTTGTTGCTAACGCTTTCAGCTCTGATACCCTGTTTGCTACGCCCGTGAGCGCAGCAAGATGCACATCCGTGAACTGTGACCACTCTTGAGTTAGTGTTTCAGTATATTTGTCAAGGGCTTGCTCAAGCTCTTCCAGCGTCACAGTGACTCCATCTAGATTTTTTTCCTTCAACGCTTTTGTCTTCTTGCGGGACTGAGGCTTGGTTACCTCCTCTACCTCTGGCGATTTGCGCTTAGTTGATCGATTAAGATCTGATAGAGTGTTGACTGACTCCTCATCCTCTTCTTCATGGTCACCATCTCCACCTTGGTTGTTTCCATCTTGCTGCAAGTCACTTAGGTCTTCGCTGTCTTCTAGCGGGTTTTGCTGCTGCATCTGACTGGTACCTGCACCTGTATGGGTAACAGGGGGAACTGGAATGGTGGGTTTTTTTCCTGCATCTTTCAACCAGTCAGTAGGCCACTGTTGAACTATGCCCAAGATGTCTGTTTTGGTTACTACATATGGTAACTTAAACCACTGATGTGTTGGATCTGCACGGGCTTGAATGAAAACATGATGCATGTTGGCACTGAAGTTCGCAGCACCTTCATATTGAGAGAACAGCTCATGGGTAAGTCGTGGTATTCGCAAGATCTCATAGTGTATACTCATGCCATAAAAGGCGAACACAGTGTTCGTCATCTGCTGAGATGTTTTGTCCGACGACATCCAGAGGGATGCGTATCTTACTACACCTGGCATGCCTGGGGGTGCCTCCACGAACTGAGCCTCAGTGGGTTCTTTCCACCCAATTAGTGCAATAAGTATTAATATCCAGGAATAATGAAAAGGTATACCTTTTTCCTGCACATCACGGGCATCTTCCAGGAATTCCCTCGCAAGATATGCGGACCAGTTGTAAGTGTACCCTTCAGCGTAGTTTATAGTGATTCTGATAACCAGGGCAGGCACTTAACTGGGCCTGCACTTTCGCAAGAGTTTGCACGCTAAGAGCTCAGCTGCGAAGCGGATGTTCTTTTCCTCAATCGTGGAAGTGTGATACCCTCGTTTCCCCTTGGTTAGGCTGAAACGGTCCTTCATGCTCTGCGCAAGCTTTGTATCCTCATGTTTTGACGAAAATTCAGTGCTTGGATCAGGCCCTGCTATCGGTAAGCCTGTGATCTTACGAATAAGCTTGGCATTGATAGGAATTCGCTTGTCTCCTATCCACAAGTGGCCATCATGTACTGATGCTAACAGCTGCTTAACCACGATGGTCACCTGTGTGCTGCGCCCAAAATTAGGAACATCAAGCATTTTTAACAGGCCAGCTATGGCCAAGCCGGCAGCCCACTGTTGCACTTCCAATAGTGTTGCGTTATTGTCTGGGTATTTGACATGATGCAAGTATTGAGCAGGTACGAACCGTGGAAACTTGCTATGATCATTTATGTCATGGTCGGCATACTTGAGCCAGTCTATTTTTCCTATCATGGTTCCAACCAGCTGTACACCCAGTGGTAGCGACGGTGTGCTTAATGTAAACTGCTTTGTCCGCCGGGGTGGCTGGATGCCTGGACAGAAAAGCTAGAGATACGGTGGCCTTTGTTGTTCAATGTTCTCTTCTTCTCTAGTTGGGACCTGTGCTGAACTAGGCAGGTCCATCTGGTGAGTCCCTGATGTTAACCCTGATTTCATGTGTCGGTCTTCGTTCCGCTTAGAACGAACTTCAGGTTTAAAATTTTTCCTGGCAAACCGTGTTTGCATCGGCCGCAGCGGGGCTGGGTGAGCTTCTTCACGGGGCATAGGGGTATGTGGGGGATCAGAACGACTTTGGAGACCTCTCTGTTCGAACTCTCTTACTAGATCCTGAAGCTCTCGCTCGTTTGTCATGGGTTCACTCCTAAGTGTCAAGGAAATGCAGAATGCGTTTTTTGCCAACTTAGGGATCTTCTTATACACTTTATCAATCAAATTTATTAGGACAATTCATTTAAGGCACCAAATCCGATAAAAATATTTTTTGACCGGTACTGGATTTTCCATGATCTCATTAGTACAAACAATTAAGGTAATTAAAGTGCCCATGTCTCCAATTCAGCTGTTTTCCAATGGCTGGATTTTAAGCTTTGTCGTTTTTTTGTGCTCTCGTAAAATCACTGTCTTAGCTTCGTCACAACGGGCAGCCTTGGTACAACATTGCTCTGCGGTCTGTCCTGGTAAGATCTATGACGAGGCTGTTAGTTTTGGTGCACTAACTTCTTGGTTCTGCTCCTTAGTTTGGTACTCAGTTCTTTCTTGATCATCAACTGCCTTTTCATGGATCAGTCTGACATCTGCATCTAAAGTAGGGAAAACTTCGTTAACATAAAATGTAATTATAAAACTATCAACAAGATCATCCCAACTTACAGTACCGTGTCGAAGCTCGACCTCCGTATACCAGTTTTTTGCTATAGGTTCCAACTTGTGCACAAACTTATGCATCCATTCCTCGCGAGGTACATGTTCCCATGCTGCATAACATTGCTTCAAATGTTCCTAAGGACTGTTTCTCCCATTGAACTTGCTTCGCACCTTTTGAGATTGGTCTAGGAATTGGAGGCGTAGAAATTTCTGGCAAGATTCCCAACTGTGAATATACTTCTTGTGGCCTTTCCACCATCTTGCTACTGTAGCTCTTAATGCTGCTTCCAGAGTATGCATTCTCTGTGATTCTGGCACTTGTTCTGATAACTGCGCAATGAATTTTCCTGGATCTGTCAACCCATCATATGTAGGCAAGTCTCTGGCTTGTGCACTAAGGCATCTAAGAGATTTGGTAATTCGTGCGCACCGATGGCCATGTAGCTCATATAATCGATTCTGCCAACTCTCTAGACCATCATCTGAGTCAGACATGCAGGAGCTATCACATTTCCAATCCATTACACCTTTGACATTAGGATTGACATAATCTTCTTCTTTTGCAATGATATTATAGATGTGGTCTAGAATATCCTGATCTTCCTCTCTAACTGGCTCCGTATATCTTTCTCCTTGATAAGGATCCAATGGTAGTATAGCTCTCAATCCCTTCCCTTCAAAAGTCATTTGTCTCTTTTTAAGATTGATAACTGCATCACTATCTATTTCCCACTCAATTCCTAGCAAAGCTGGATAGGGGTTACTGTCATCAATGATCTCAATAACTTCAAAATCTGCTACAATACTGACTCCATCTATATCCACCGGTACCCGAGGAAATATTCCTAAGGGTACAATCCTTTGCTGATTGGCTAGTCTCAACTGTATAGGTGACCAATCAAGGGTAGGTTTTCCCATTTGTTCCCATGTTTGCTTAGTTAAAATATTGACTTTAGAACCCAGATCTAAAATAATATCCTTCATGTCATACTATCCTACCTGAGCATGTAGTCTCATCTCTCTTCCAGTTCTTCTAACTCTACTAACAGCTCTTTCACTATCAGAAATTTGATGAGGGTCACAAGACTGAATAACTTTTTGTAATTCATTTAAGGCATTCTGATTTCTTAACAATTTGATGCAACTCTGTAAAAACGATGACAGAGTACTTACTTGGCCTTGTGAGTCTTCCTGGGATTGCAGCTGCTGATGCTGCTTGTTTGGTGCTGGTAAATCTGAATCAACAAAGTCTTGTCTAGCCTCCAAAAAAGTTTCTTTTTCTCGTCGAACATCAAATGATGGAGTCTTCTCTACGGCCTTGCGGACCCAAGCTTTGTCAGGCTGCTTCGCATGACACTGCGCCTCTGTCGTAGCTCCACTTCTTGTAACAACATTAACAGCTGGGATCGGTTGTGGCTCGACAGCAATCAACTGGACACTTAGACTAGGTTTGTTGTTTCTTTCTTGGATTTTAGCTAGTAACTATGGGCACTTCTCGATGACATGATCAACTGCTCTGCAGTATTGGCATGTTGTGGTTGGGTTTTGACAGTCTCAAGCTAGATGTCTTGCCTGATTGCAGTTATAGCAAATAACTTGACCTCGACCTCCTCCAGGCATACAACAACCACGGCCTCTAAAATTGCTTTGACCACCTCGGTAACCATATCCATCATTGCCTTGTGCATCCAGGTAGATCCTATAAGTGTCGTAGGTCCGTTCCCTCATAAGGTCGAAGCTGCGACATTCATCTTCATTGTGGCCTGCTCACTTACAGAATTTATAGTAAGGGTTCTTCAGGACTTGAACATACCTCTGTAGAAGATAGCAGTCTTTCGATCGATGCTAGCCAGTAGTTCGACAGATCTCACAGTACAAAACACTAGGATTCAGCGGGTTTGGTGCGCCAGTATTCAAATAGTTTCTCAGCGTTGGGCACTCGTCCTTGTCATGGCCTTCTATTCGACAATGTATACACCATACCTCTTCACGGGTGGACTTCCCTTTTTTCATGTCGCGAAGCTCTAAAGCCATCTCCGCGAGCTGCGCTTGAATTTGAGCTATGCCATAATTATCTTCGACAGGTGCAGTTTCAAGCTTTATGGCAATCTCTAAGGCCTCTTGTTGATCAGCAACCTTCTGTTGCATGAGTGGAGCTCTGATGTGAGGTAATAATGCGGCAATAAACCAATCCTTATGTTGTGCTGGTCCAATCATGAAGCTAACTTGGTCAAGCAGAACTTTGAATCTCTAATCAAAGTCCCACACAGATTCGCCTCACCGCTGCTGAATCTATTTTAACTCAGTGATGCACTACGACTCTGATTTAGGTTTCTTAAATTCTTGGATCAATGCTGCTTTGATGTCAGCCAAGACAGGATTTTGCATGCTAGCAAACTTTATAAACCAAGTTAGGGCTCGGTCTCTAAAAGAAGTGATTAGCTACGCTCGTCGAACATCTATGTCCGTAATATTCTTCGCGGTCCACACAGCTTCGCATAGAAACCGGAACTGCTCTGGGTCTTCTGACCCAGTTCCTTTAAAAACCAGTAGTTTGATGTCCTCAAGAACATGGGCCATCTGGGATTTAGGTGGGGAGGAAGGGTTTGAACTAGCAGGGGAAGACTGACCTGTGACAGGGATACTCGAGCTAGGGTTACTTTCATATTGCGACAGGTTCTCAGGGATAATAGGTCTCTGCTGCAGGGTTATCGAAGGGTTTCTAACAGGGGGGGCCTCAGCAGACTCATTGGCTTCAGAGCTTAAAGGGGTATACTCAGTAGAGGAACCGAGATCTCTCTTATATCTTTTTCCACTTCGGAGCAAACCGCTTTGCTCGTCGAAGTCCCAGTCACTTCCAATCATAGGTTAGCAATACTAGATCTAACAATCTGATTCTATAAGCAAGATTCCTTTTTTAGCCAATAGTATTTTAATATTCAAACTAAATAGGTTCAAGTACTTACCCCTTGGTCCTTTGAAAAATTGTCGTTCAGCTTCGCTAAAGGAGGTACTTGTGTCGATGGCGAACTCTGTCACAAATGCTTCGAGAGTTCGTGCAGTCCAGAAATCCACGGCTCGTGAGATCGCGTTGTTCACTCTTTTCAAGATAGCGATTCTTGCGGGGGTCCAGGGAGGAAACTAGTTTTCTTGGAAGTTTGTCCTCCTTTCTGTTAAGCTGGATAACCACTGGTGCAGCTCTATGTGTATAGTACCAAAGAAAATTTCATAAACATCAGAAAAAATGTACCTTTGCAAAAATTGTTCCACGCTACGACGGGGATCTTTATTTTCCTGTTCTGTAAACTTCAAATAGGTTGCTTCGATCCAATCACCAATTTCTTTAACAGAGGGTCGCCAAAACATAGCCCTCGAGGTAAGACGTAGATCTCCCTTCAACAGATACTGAGTTCAACCGACAACGGAACCAATTTGTTGGGCTAAATGGGCAGACCCGGGATTCACCTTTAACTTTGCACCAACAAAAGACCCACAGTGTTGGCCCTTTCGGCAGCATCCTGCGAACAGGCTACAGTCTCACCCGAAACAGCTATGGGGTGCCGTAGAATTAGGTTTCTGCAAGCAGAAGAGAGAATCTTACTGTACCTTTAGTCTTTAACTATTATTAATCACTTAACACAATGCTTGTATTATCAATTATGCAGCTTCACGATTAGATAAATAAATAGTTACTTACACACCCCTTATCTGGGAATTCACAGCGAAGCTAGTTATTAACAGCAATCTTACTTTATCAGTTATTTACTTAACAATTCATAAAATATAATAACAAATCACACAAATGAACCACAACACTAGATGTCACGTGGTTCATCCCCAGTGTAGGGGTTACGTCCACAGAATTGCGCTTTATTTAACTCTTTACAACTAAAACGACAGTTTTGATCTGCGCACTTAGCTGCAGATCCCTTCAGTCCTCAAAGCCACGGACACAGCAGCAGGCCTCTGTGCACACAGCTGCAAAGGTCATCCACGCACACAGCTGGGACTTAACCTTCTTACAAAAACCCTTATACAATCTCTTATCTTCGCATTACATTAGCTTCATAATATAATCATTCAAGACCTAACCCTACTTCTTTACATAAGTGCCTATTTATATAGCGCACTGTTACAAAACCATGGATTTACACCATGGGTGCCCAAAACCCTAACCCTGGATTTAACCCAAGGGTTAATTACAAAAAGGGGGTTTGACCCACCTGTGACACCCCTAAGACTATTTTAGGTTGTAACTCCGCTTACACTTCCTCAAAAACCGTGGAGTTACCAAAACTAAGGACTTTTAGGGTCGGAGCCCCAACAAGAGGAGCTCTAAAAATTTGTGGATCACCCTAACAAACAATCCGACTCCATTAAATTCACAATGGAGATGGACGAGAGCCATTGCCTACGTTTTCTTGATACAATGATTATCAGAAAGCAAGACACAAGCATATCTCATAAGGTGTACATAAAGGAAACCCACACTCAACAATACCTTCACACTCTTTCTGACCATCATCAACAACAAAAAATGGGAGTCATGAACACCTTCATCACGAGGGCCATTAGGATTTTTTATACAAAACACCTAGAAGTAGAAAAAGAACACTTACATGATGTTTTCTTAAGTAATGGATATGAGGCACATCAAATGAGGAGAGCCTTTGCCAAAACGAAAAAACCTAGACACCTGAAAAGGTGGGAGAACACAAAGCTTCTCTTCCATACATTCAAGGTGTAACAGACAAAATTGCAAGGCACTTGAAGAAGAAAAGTATCAACTCTGTGTTCTCACCCCTTAAAAAAATCAGAAAACTCTTGAAATGAGTCAAAGACCCCATTGACCCTGCTCTAAAAAAGGGTGTCTATTGGAATTCAGTGGAATAAAGAGGTATATCTTTTTAGGTATTAAGATCTGTAATTCTATCTCATTGTACTCAGATGTGTCTGCTATATTTTTAAATGAAAATTCTATTATTTTATATTGCATTATTTTAATGAAAATTCTATTATTGGATGTTGCATTTTTTTAATGAAAATTCTATCGTTTTAATGAAAATTTCTAAGCCAGAATTTTCTTAGGAATTAGGAAGGTCATTTACAACTTCCAAAGACTTTCGTTTTCTTCTTTACGACGTTGTTAGACTTTTGTTTTCTATTTTCCGACGCTGTTCATCTGGGTTGAATGATCCTTCCCAAACTCGATATGCAATGGAATCTTGTGGTGCAAGCTACCTATGCTTTCTTGGAGGCAATATTTGCTCTCAATGCTTCTTAGCTCACATCCTATTCCATAGGAATTACGATAAGTGATGTTCATGTTCCATCGGATCATCAATACTGGATTGTTGTAAGTATTGAGTGTTAAAGTTTACAAAAAGTTTTTGTGTTTGACATTATGTTGCCATGCAATAAACTATCTACACTAGGAAAAAATAAAAACGCAGTATTCTACTAGTCCAGAGGCAGATATGCTTCCTTTGGTGTTGGAAAAATGTAATTACTCGTATATCTGTGCTTGACTTCTAGCTGACTCTGTCAGAGTGTGTACAAGTCAAGATCTTGTCTGTGAGTCTGAAAAGAAGTAAGAGTCCACAAGTAGGCAATTTTAACCAGTCAAATTTATTTTTGAAGCTAAGTTGTTAGGGAGATAGTTATTACAGTCTTTAATAGTGAGTCATTCGACCCATGCAGAAGCAATCTTTAGGTTGCCTATAAATAGAAGAAGCAAATTGTAAATCATTTTACAGACATTAGACAGTATAGGAACTCATGGTGAGAAAGAGAACGAAGCTCAAGCTTCTGTGTATGTGATTTAGTCGACGAGCTAAATCTCTGTAGACCGACAAGTCTGGACCGACCAGTTTGTAATCGACAAGTTTGTAATACTTTGTTATTTTCACATAGTTAATATATGAAATAGTTTATGGTTGAATGCATAATTATTTGGCTGCACATATTTCTAGATTTACTTCTATAAATCTCTTTTACAATTACTGTTAAGTGAAAGATCAAAGAACCCATAAAATTCTCATCGCGTGAAAGTTCCAGGTTTAACGACACATTGGTCGACTCAAGTCTTCCTACATATTTGGGCAGATGTTTTTTTATAAGTTATTTGGATTTGTAAATGTGTCTATTTTACTTCATCTTACTCACAGGTGAAAATCATTTGTAATTTCTTAAGTCTTTAGACTAAGAAACATACTCTGTAGATTTCGACCAAAGTGAGCCGACTAGAGTGGTTGGTTGTGTAAGCCAACTAGTTTCGTCAGTTGTGTGAGCCGATTTGAGTGGTCGCTTGAGTCAGTCGACTGAAGTGAGCTGACTTAGTTGAAGACAAGAAGTGAATCGACTTGGTCGAAGAGAAGAAGTCAACCGACTTGGTCGAAGTGACAAGTGGTCGAGGTAAAAACCGGTCGGTAGAATCGATAAGTAAGTTGAAGTAAATTTAGTTGAGTGTAGGACCGACTAAAATTTATAAACTTTTATTGTCGGCATGAAAAGTGAAAATTAAAGTTTAATATCGACTAAGCCCTAAACTAAAGTTTAGTCATCTTGGTTTTGGCTAACTGGTATCAGAGCCTGGTTTCATATCAGAGCAAGGTTATATCAGAGCAAGGTTTATATCAGCCCAAGATTAAAGGAAAAAAATCTTGTCTTAAAAGGTGGAAATTTAATTTTCTAAGGAAAGTTAATTAAAAATTAAAAATGGCTTCCACTTCTGGTTCATTGCAACGTGCAAGTTTTACAGGAAAGAATTATGAATATTTGTCTTTAACAATGAAGGCTTTATTCAGAGGTCAAGATGTCTGGGATATAGTCCAGCATTGTTATGTTGAACAAGCATACATGACAGCATATAACAATCTCACATGGGCTGAGAAAGATGTCTTGAGAGAACAGAGGAAGAAAGATGGAACTCTGTTTTTCATACATCAAGCTATGCATGAGAGCATACTCCCAATAATAGCAGCAAAAACTAATGCTAAGGAAGCATGGGATACATTAGAGACTTCCTATCAAGGTTTGGATAAGGTAAAGAAATCCAAGTTGTAGATTCTGAGAAGAGATTTTGAATCTCTGTCCATGAAAGATTTAGAGAATGTAGACACATTCTACACCAGAGTTTTTGGGTTGATAAACCAACTGAAATCTCATGCAGAACCGATACCAGACCAAAGGGTTGTTGAAACAATTCTCAGAAGTCTTCCCCCAAGATTTGAAAACTTGGTTGTGACCTTAGAGGAACACTCAAACATGTCGACATTTACCATTGATGAGCTGTAAGATTCACTCATCAATGATGAACACAGATTCAGGAGATCACAGACATCATTGGAAGGTACATTTGTAGCATAGTCATCCATAAGCTTTGGTAGAGGCAAGGGGAGAAACAACTTCATAGCCAGAGGAAGAAGTTCTTCAAGAGGAGGATGAGGCAGAAGTCCTGCAAATGTCGATGGTAGAGGAGATAACCAGAACCCAATTCAGCCAAGTGGCCAGAGGTTTGATAAATAAAAAATTCAATGTCATTATGTTGAGGCCTAATAATTCACAGGAAACAACAACAAGGGATTCTCCCCAGTCAACGTTCCCATCTATCCCATGACTGTTTGGTGTGGGGAATTTGTCTAGTTTGCGGTTTGGTTACCTTATGTTTTTTGTATATTTTTTTTTTGACTTAATGTATGATATGCATGTGCCTAATTAACAATGCATGATGATAAAGATGCAAAGAGAAGTCACAATGTGATGCACAGGTTCTTACCTCTCGTCTTAGAACTCACGAGCATCCAAATCATATATGTGCAAGAACATACAATACTAACTAATTATCTCTAGAGAGATGGATATTAATTCATGAGTAATACAATACTATTTGTGTGTTATGGCAAATTACAGATAGCTGTTCTTATAACCAAACATACAAACACGCATAAAAGTATATATGATAAGATAGCTAATCATCAATTAAACTCCCATTACTCATGGTGGAAAAAGACATCCTAAAGGTACTGAAGAAAATTCAGACAAGAACATAGGTTCAGGAAATTAGAATACTCTTACAGCTAATGAGACACGGCTGAAAATGAAATAGCTCACATTCAACATTGCTCATTTAATCACATTGATATCGTCCACATAGCACTTCCTCCAATAGGAAAAATTTGCAATCTCTGGTTGTAAAACGAAATAGTTCCTCTTACAAGAACTTAGTTACAATATTTTTCCAGGGAAAAAGCCCCTTGTCATTTCTAGCTTCCAAATATTTAAACTAAAACAGCCTACCACTTGGGCTACCCCCAAATGTACGACCTTTCCGTCCCTCAAAACGCTTCATCTTCCCATTTTAATTTCTGTACACATTCATGATTTGATCAGTAACTAATCAATCTTTTGGGTCTGTGCCTTTGTCTCTATTCACTTTGTATTTTCCTTTGTTTTTCCTTCTTGCAATCCTGCTGGCCACAATTCGACCTTTTCCAAAAAATGCCCCACTATGCCTTCTCGCCGCGGTAATCTGAAAAAGTCCTTTCAGCCCACCTGCGATTCATCAAAGTGTATCATTCACTGGGATTACATTCTAAAAAAAAACGTCAAATTCTATCAATCAAATGGCTGCTCAACAAGAAAGATCATGCACTGCATTACTGCTGACACGGCAGGGTAGACTTATCCACAGCCACATAGGCGGGCCTAATAGGCAGTGAGTGCTGCGAAACTCTTAAGCACGTCTGAGTCAGGAAAGTTAAGACTTAAGCTGCGAGAGGGAAAACTTCAAATCGGGAGTCGGAAGAAGAACAACATCGGAAAACAAGTGATTCACACAGCCACAACGACGGAAAGAAAAAGACTACGAAAAAGCGACCTTCATCGGCAGTGGAGTGCTTTTTCAGTTCGGGTGCTTAGCTTGTTTATGAGCCACAATGGCGGAGGATCAAAAGGTTATAGCCATGCGACATAAATTTGAGGGCGGAGTGCTTTTTCAGTTCGGGTGCCTAGCCACTTTGGGAGCCACAATGGTGGAAAGAAAAATATTACGGACAATCGACCTTCATCGGAGGCGGAGCGTTTTACACTTCGGGTGGCTAGCTATTTTGGGAGCCACAACGGTGGAAGCAAAAGGACAACAGCCTCCAATCTGAGTGACAAAAAACTTTAAATTTGGCAGTGATTGAAAATGTTTCACCTATGAAACAACGTTTTTCAAAGGACAAAAGGCCTGACCCACCTCAACTCAACAAAACAAACTCAAATATGCGATCTACAACAATATCAAACAGGAGTAATTTCTGAAGACGAGGAGGAAACATAATATTCAAAAAGAAATCATCAAAATTCAATTATGACCAAAAGGTTCAAGGATCCAATCAGTTAAAAACCACGCTAAATCATGAGGAGGGGACCACAGCTTTAAGAAATTTGGGGAAAACAGTCGCAGCTGCAACAATTGGCGACTACCTGGTGAACCTAGATCTCTAGACAATTTCTTCCTTAAGTACTAGGCTGTTCAATAATAAACCACCATGTTAAATTCTTCTAGATGTATGGATTTCCCAAATGGAAAATAGATGTACTTTTGATCATTGAGGGTAGTCCAATTTAGAGAAATGGAAGCCAAGATTTCAAAGTCAAGATAACTCTTTCGAGGCCAGGAGTATGAGTTTCATTTTTACCTTTTTCTTCAGGTAGCTTCCATCTTGGACACCATAGGATCATAATATCTGGTAAACATAAATATTCATGTGTTCCTCATTCCCATGCCATTTTGCACTCTTTTGTGCTTTTGGACTTTTGTCCTTTTTGAGTCCTCCTCATGCCTTTCTTTCTGAATTTTTTATCCAGGACCCTCTATCCATAGTGTCCTTTTATGTGAGAGATGTATTTAGTTTTCAGCTCATGGACGGAGAGGAACTTTTGGAAATTTTATACTCATATGATTCAGTACTTTGCTTTGATACACATTGCTTTCTTAGGAGTTTTGACTCTTCATAGCCTTTTGGCTTTCAATTCTTGGCATGGGATCATTTATATATAATATACTATTTACCCTAATTCCTTTCCATGGGTCTTTTGCTGTCACCCCCTAGGACATTTTTCTAAGTGTGAGATGGATGGACCCTAGTAATAGTATTCTAGACCCTTTAATCTTGAGTTACTTTGCAGGGATTAAGCAGGACTTCAATGCGTTCATAGCTATTTAGGAAAACAGCTAAACTAGAAGAAATTATATCAAATAAAATCATAATACACAATCTTATAGTCAAGGATTTAGTTAGTCCAGAATTCTAATGCTCTCCATGCAACCAAAGCTTGCTTCTTTTATTGAAATCAAACAGAAAAATCTAAACTAAAACAAACTAGACTTCATGACCCAAAAACTCAAAAACGGCTAAGCCAGATTATTTATATACAAGATAGAAGAAAACAAAAGAAACAAAAGAAAAATAAGGCTTGAGAACTAAACCATTTACTGGTAAGTTCTCTTCCCACCCTTACAGATATTGTAACTTATAAGTAGAAGGGCCAAGTTTTGCTGCAATTTGGAAAGGACCTACCCACAACTGCTCGAATTTCGTGTGTTTTCCTTTCTCATCATGGGGGTGATCCCACTTAAGAACTAAATCTCCCACCTCAAAGTGTTTTGTTCCTGCCTTATGTTTGTCGAACCATCTCTTTATTACCTCTTGTTGTTGCTTAAAGCACTCTTTGTCTTTAAATCGAGCTTCTTTCGTTTTCAGGAGATTATAGATCCTTATTTGCAAAACTTCATCATCCGACCCTCGAGACTCTTGAGCTATTATGGAAGAAGGTAGCATGATATTGGGAGGAAGAATGGCTTCTTTACCGTACACAAGGGTATAGGGAGGCTCTCCTATCGAAGAATTGGGGGTGACTCTATCATCCCAAAGGGCGTTTGGTAGCGCTGAGTGCCAACTCCTTTGGTTTTCTATTACAGTCTTCTTTAAAATTCTAATCAGATTTTTGTTGGAGGATTCAACCAAGCCATTTCCTTGTGGATAGTAATTAATAGAATAATGCAATTTTATCCCTTTATCATGAGCGAAAGCATTTAATTTAATGGATGAAAAGTAAGTAGCATTATCAAAGACTAACGAAACTGGAACTCCAAACCTGGTCATGATATGATCTTGTAGGAAGCTGATGACCGCATCTTCATTTATTTTGCGCAGCGGGACAGCTTCGTCCTAGTGAGTGAAATAATCAGTTGCGGTAAGAATGTACTTGTGTTGTAGGGAGGAATTCACTTTTATTTCTCCAATAATATCCAACTCCCATTGCTCGAACAACTCTGTGATCATTATCGGCTTTAGGGGTGCTGCTGCTTTAGGTTGTCTCCCACTACACCTTTGGCAAATATCGCACTTTCTGACATGTGTGTGTGCATCTTTGAAGAGCGTAGGCCAATAGTAACCGGCTCTGAGGATTTTGTGGGTTGTAGTATATCCTGAATAATGTCCCCCAGCAGGCCCGTCATGCAAATCTGTCATGACTTTCTTCGCATCTTCTTTCTCTAAGCATCTAAGGAGAACTCTGTCATAATTTTTTCTAAAAAATATTCCTTCAACAATTTGATAGGGAGCTAATTTAAGACGCAGCACCCTTCTTTGCTTAGAATTACAATGTTTTGGCAACAGTCCTGCCTGCAGGTAATGCATGACGTCCCTATACGAATAATCGGGGGCTGTGAACAAAGAACATATATCCATCAAATGTAATCCAGCCTCGTCTTCCCAGGCGTGTTCGTCATTGTTCCCGTTTTCAGTCATTAGTTTGCATAACCCCTTCCCTTTGACTATAGAGGCAGGTTTGAACTCAAGCTCATACACTTGAAGAGTTGTTAGTCAATTCCCCCTCCTTTCTCCTAACTCCTTCTATACCAAAAGGGACCTTACAGCTGGGTATGGGATAATCACCTTGGTTCGATTTTTTAATATATAAGGCTTGAATTTTTTTACTACTTTGAATACTATGTAAGCTTGTTTATCAATTGCTGGGTAATTTAATTCAGCCCCTTGTAGACCAGTGATCATGAAATATATTGGGAATTCATCCCCCCCATCTTCCTTTTGGGTAAGCATAGCTGCTAGTGAATCATCAGATGCAAAGCTATACAAAATAAAATCTTTGTCGAAATCTGGGCTTTTTAGGGAGGGTGCGTGTGCAACAACAGTTTTAATTTTTCTGAATGCATTCCTCTCAATCTCAGTCCACTGGAATTGTGTAGTTTGCTTCATCATTTGCTGCAGAGGCTTGACAATCTGAGCGAAATCAGGCACAAATCTTCACACGAAGTTAATTGTTGCCATAAATGATTGCATCCTTTTTTTATTATGGGGCAAGGGAATCTGTTCAATGGCCTTGATCCTTTCTGGATCAATACAAATTCCCTTCTTTGAAACTATGTGACCAAGCAGCTTACCCTCCGTAACAACAAACACACATTTTTTGGGATTGAGCGAGATGCCATATTTCCGACAGCGTTCAAAAATCTGCCTTAGATGGAACGAGTGTTCTCCTCTCTTATTTGAGAATATTGTAATATCATCGAGGTATATCACCACACTACGTCCAATCAAACCACGGAAGGCTATGTCCATAGCCTTCTGGGATGTGGCTCCAGCGTTTATAAGCCCAAAGGGTATTCTTCTATAAGCGAAGGTTCCCCATTTGGTCCTGAATGTTGTCTTCAACCTGTCTTCTTCAGCTACTAATACTTGATTGTAGCCCAAGAATCTATCTAGTAAAGAAAATAGTTCGGATCCTGAGACCATTTGTAGCAGCTGCTCCATGGGTGGAACATGGTAGTTATCTTTGTCTGAAGCCCGGTTTAAATTCCTGAAATCCACGCAGAGCCTGATTTCTCTAGATTGTTTTCTTACTGGCACCAAATTTGAAACCCACTCAAAGTGTCTGACCTTAAAAATGATTCTAGCTTCCAACGATTTCTTAACTTCACTTTGGATCAGCAGTTCCAATTTTGGGTGCAGTTTTCTTAAAGGTTGCTGATACGGCTTGACACCAGCTTTGATAGGTATAACATGATTGATGATGCTGGTGTCATATGTCTTCAAATCTTCATATGTCCAGGTGAAAACATATTTATATTGTTTAAACAGACTGACGAACTTATCTCTTTCTGCTAGTGAACAACATTTTCCAGGATTCACATATTTAGGATTCGTCTCAGTCCCTAAATTTATCAGCTCGAACTATAGAGATGAGCTGTGAGTCTTCACGTTGGCTGGTCTTCTGAACTTTTCATTTAAATTGAACATTCTTTCTAACGTTCTGACTCCTTTAGGGATGAAATTATCATACTTCATCTCGTCCTGATGTTCTTCATCATTTATAATTGCTCCTTTAAATACCTCGTCATTTGTTAAGCATTCTATAATTTGCTGATCATCATCGAATACTCGTAGGTGGGTGATCATATCAGGTACTGAGGGCCTGAAAAGTAATTCAATGGAGCATCGATTATTAGTAGGTACAAGCCTAGCGGCTGATGTGGCCAACAAGTCAGCTGCTGCATTTTTAAGTCTTGGAATTGAAACAATATTAAATGCTTTAAAACATTTGAGAAGATCCCATACCTCATTTTGATA
Source organism: Pseudotsuga menziesii (assembly GCA_001517045.1). NCBI lineage: Eukaryota > Viridiplantae > Streptophyta > Pinopsida > Pinales > Pinaceae > Pseudotsuga > Pseudotsuga menziesii. The sequence goes on from LPNX011183125.1 coordinate 385,483, forward strand.
AGCTTTCAGGTGAGGGGAAACACAATGTATTTGATTCTGGATCTGTTTAACAATTATTTCAGATTCTCCAAAAACTTTTAGATTACTTACCTTTAGCTCGATTGCTTTCCTTAAACCCTGCACCAGCGCTTCATACTTAGCTGTGTTATTTGTACACTCAAACTCTAATCTACATGAGAGAAAATGTTTATTATTCTTAGGGTTGATCAGAACACAGCCGGCCCCTGACCCTTCTAACATCTTAGAGCCATCAAAAAACAATGTCCAAAAATCTCTAACTACTACAGGCGAATCTACTCCTACTGTTAAGTTTACTATGTTACAGTCAATTTCATCAGCCTGTGAAAATCGAAGGAGATCAAGCTGGGTGTCTGATGTGTTGCTGGCTTCTTCTGCTTGATATTTTCCCAATTCCAACTCAATAAAATAATTTCCCAACACAGAATCCACTGGTTCATTCTTCTCCTCCAGTTGAGTGACGTTTTATTTCATGTGAGGATCCTGCAAAATTTTAATTAGGTTCGGGCTTCCTTTATATGGCAACCACAGATGCGACCAATCCGAGGAAAAATAGCCATTTAGTTTGGCCAACCAATCTCTTCTCAGAACAAGACCATAAGCATCTGGTATATCAACCACCACAATATTAATAACTTGGCACACTTTATCATTTGACGCCAGGAAGACTAGGACATCCTCCATCTCACCAATTACCTTTACATCTGTCCTTTCCAACTGAACAACCCTCCATGTGGATGGATTAGGCTGCCCATTTATCTTTTTACAGACTGATATTGGCATGACATTAACCGACGCCCCAGAGTCTACCAGGAAATTAGGTACATTGTGATTAAAAAATCCGAAAGTGAGGAGGAAAGGTGGATGTTTGCTTTTAGACTTACCTCCAATGCTGGTTTCTCTGATTTCTTCTTCCTCTTCAGGCCAATTGTCAGTGGGAAGCCTCTCATTTGATGCTTCAAGTTCTTTCAATAATCTTTCTTTTTGCTGTGGCACTTTACACATTTCAAATAGTGAAACGTTTACATTTATCTTCTTTATGTCCTCCACGATGTCATAATCCATCTGCAGTTCAAAGGGATGCGGTTTATCAGCATTCATATTTTCTTCATTGGGCTTTTCTAGCGTATCATTCTGCCTAGGATCTTGGCTGGTAATGGTGAATTCGGGAATTTTATCAGCTGCAGAATTATTTTGAAATTTCTTAACATTTTTTTGAAACCTTTTGATCTTTGGGAGTATGAAACTGTCTTCTTTAATCGACCCTTGGCTGCTTTTTGTTACGTTGGTTTCCATGACGTCCTTGTAACCTTGATTATTTTCTTCTTCAGCATCAAACAACGAAACAAAATTCGACAAAACCATGGTCTCCTCTTCTTGTTCCTTCGTTGAAGTGGCACTCTCTTTTCTTTCTTCATATCCATCTTCTGTTAATTTAGAGTCCAACAGTTGATTCATAACCAACGTCACTGAGTTTATCCATTGAGGACAATTCTTTTCAGAGTGTGGTTGCTGATGGAAAGTGCAGAAATTGTCCATGCCTACCTCTGTTAAATTCATAGATGCAGAATTGTGTGGAGGAGGTTGGGACTGATTGTTATCCTCTCTTTTCTTGTAATAGGGTTTGTAGAACTTTTGAGTTTCCTTCTCTTTCTCCAAGTCTATGATCTTGTTAGAAATATTCTGCATCATCTTTTCCATATTCTCAAAATCTGGTGATTTCTCTTCCTTAGGCTTAGTGAACAATAAGGCTTTCCTTCCCACGCCTTTCTCTCCTGACTGTTCGGGATAATCTTCGATACTTTCTCTTTCAGCCTCCACTGTTTCCACCAAAGTAGGCTTGGCTCTTATTTTGGCAAACATGGCCAACTCAGGGCCTAAAGCTGAGGTATAATACTCAATCAAGACCTTGTCCGAAGGTCTGTCAGCTTCAGAAAAATTCTTGAGGTATGCTGCAAATCATTGAGTAAAGATGTGCACTTTCTCCTTTCTCTCTTTCTTTAAGGTGCATAGTCCTTTCATGAGGGCTGCATGAGTCTTTTGAGTCACATACTTGCTCCTGAAAATTCTCTCGAAGGTATCCCAATCAGGGATAGAGTTTGCAGGCAACCCGAAATACCATGATCCTGCAGCTCCTTTAAGGGTGTGCGGAAAAAGTCTGCAAACTACATCCTCATTCTCCCCCGCCCTTAACCCTTCTATGGCCAGGTAAAAACTTTGCAGGTGGTCATCTACTAGGATTTTCTCACTTGGATCGAATTTAGGCAACATCTTGTCAAAGGCTTGAGGTAGATCATGTAATGGAGGTGTCAGGTTCAAAGGTGATCTGGCTCTCCAGGAAGGTGGTGGATTCGGTGGGTTTGGTGGATTGGCATTAACGCCTGCCATGAGTCTAGGTGGAGAGTGAGGAGGTGAGAAAACATGAGTGTGAGCAGGAGAACTGTGAGGATTTTTTGGGCCTTCTTGACTCAAAGGCAGTACAAATTCCTGTAAGGATGTTTCCACAAGTTCTGCCCAATCCCCAACTAGCGCTGAGTCTTCCAATATAGGATGGTATTTTCTTTTATATTCTCTTCTGGGAAATTCAGGGATGATCAACAATCCTCCAATCTTCTTCACATATTCCCTAGTGTGTCTTCTCAGGTTATTAACAACCTCGTTGTCAACAAAAAACAAATGTTCTTTTCTCCTTTCTTCTGGAATTGGGTTATGAATCCCACTGCTTTCAAAACTGTTAATAGTGGAATAATCTCGGGAAAATGGGTTTCTTTGGCTATCCATGCACTAGTGGCCCACCTTCTAGCGCTAGAAACTATTGAGGCCTGATAATTCGTAGGCAACAATACCAAGGGATTCTCCCCAATCAACGTTCCCAACTAGCCCGTGACTGTTTGGTGTGGGGAATCCGTCCGATTTGCGGTCCGGCTACTGTATGTTTTTTGTATATTTTTTTTTTACTTAATGTATGATATGCACATGCCTAATTAACAATGCAGGGTGATAAAGATGCAAAGATCAGTCACAATGTGATGCGCAGGTTCTTCCCTCTCGTCTTAGAACTCATAAGCATCCAACTCATATATGTGCAAGAACATACAATACTAACTAACTATATCTAGAGAGCTGGATATTAATTCATGAGTAATACAATACTGTTTGTGTGTTATGGCAAATTACAGATAGCTGTTCTTATAGCCAAACATATAGACATGAATAAAAGTATATATGATAAGATAGCTCATCATCAATTAAACTCCCATTACTCATGGTGGAAAAAGACATCCTAAAGGTACTGAAGAACATTCAGACAAGAACATAGGTTCAAGAAATTAGAATTCTCTTACAGCTAATGAGACACGGCTGAAAACAAAATAGCTCACTTTCAACATTGCTCATTTAATCACATTGATATCATCCACATAGCACTTCCTCCAATAGGGAAAATTTGCAATCTCTGGTTGTCAAATGAAATAGTTCCTCTTACAAGCACTTAGTTACAATATTTTTCCAGGGAAAAATCCCCTTGTCACTTCTAGCTTCCAAATATTTAAACTAAAACAGCCTACCACTTGGGCTACCCCCAAACGTACGACCTTTCCGTCCCTCAAAACGCTTCATCTTCCCATTTTATTTTCTGTACACATTCATGATTTGATCAGTAACTGATCAATATTTCGGGTCTGTGTCTTTGTCGCTATTCACTTTGTCTTTTCCATTGTTTGTCCTTCTTGCAATTCTGTTGGCCATGGTTCGACCTTTTCCAAAAAACACCCCACTATGCCTTCACCCCGTGGTAATCTGAAAAGTCCTTTGAGCCTACCTGTGATTCATCAAAGTGTATCATTCACTGGGATTACATTCTAAAACAAAATGTCAAATTCTATCAATCAAACGGCTGCTCAACAAGAAACATCCTGCACTGCATTACTGCTGAAACGACAGGGTAGACTTATCCACAGCTGATAGGCGTGCCTAACAGGCGATGAGTGCTGCGGAACGCTTAAGCACATCGGAGTCGGGAAAGTTAATACTTAAGCTCCAAGTGGGAAAACTTCAAATTGACAGTTGAAAGAACAACAACATCGAAAAACAAGTGATTCGCACAGCCGCAACGACGGAAACAAAAAGACTATGGACAACCGACCTTCATCAGTAGCGGAGTGCTTTTTCACTTCGGGTGCTTAGCTGGTTTGAGAGCCGCAATGACAGAGGATCAAAAGTTTATAGCCATGCGACACGAATCGGAGGGCAGAGCACTTTTTCAGTTCGGGTGCCTAGCCACTTTGGGAGCCACAACGGCGGAAAGAAAAAGACTATGGACAATCGACCTTCATTGACGGCGAAGCGTTTTACACTTTGGGTGGCTAGATATTTTGGGAGCCGCAACGATGGAAGCAAAAGGACAACAACCTCCGATCTGAGTGACAAAAAAATTTAAATTTGGCAGCGATTGAAAATGTTTCACCTCTGAAAAAGTGTTTTGCAAAGTAAAAAAGGCCTAACCCACCTCAACTCAGCAAAACAAACTCTAAATCTGCGATCTACAACAATTTCAGACACGAGCAATTTCTGAAGACTAGGATGAAAGATAATCTTCTAAAACAAATAATCACAATTCAAGTATGACCAAAAGGTTCAAGGATCCAATCAGTTAAAAACCACGCTAAATCATGAGGAGGGGACCACATGTTTAAGAAATTTGGGGAAAACAGTTGCAGCTGCAACAATTGGCGACTACCTGGTGAACCTAGATCTCTGGACAATTTCTTCCGTAAGTACCAGACTGTTCAATAATAAACCACCATGTTGAATTCTTCTAGATGTATGGATTTCCCAAATGGAAAATAGATGTACTTTTGATCATTGAGGGTAGTCCAATTTAGGGAAATGGAAGCCAAGATTTCAAAGTCAAGATAACTCTTTCGAGGCCAGGAGTATGAGTTTCATTTTTTCCTTTGTCTTCGGGTAGCTTCTAGCTTGGACACCATAGGATAATAACATCTGGTGAATAGAAATATTCATTTGTTCCTCATTCCCATTCCATTTTGTACTCTTTTGTGCTTTTGGACTTTTGTCCTTTTTGAGTCCTCCTCAAGCCTTTCTTTCTGAATTTTTTATTCAGGCCCCTCTATCCATAGTGTCCTTTTATGTGAGAGATGTATTTAATTTTTAGGTAACGGACGGAGAGGAACTTTTGGAAATTTTATACTCATATGATTCAGTACTTTGCTTTGATACACATTGCTCTCTTAGGAGTTTTGACTCTTCATAGCCTTTTGGCTTTCAATTCTTGGCATGGTATCATTTATATATAATATACTGTTTACCCTGATTCCTTTCCATGGGTCTTATACTATCACCCCCTAGGACATTTTTTTAAGTGTGAGATGGATGGAGCCTCGTAATAGTATTCCAGACCCTTTAATCTTGAGTTACTTTACAGGGATTAAGCAAGACTTCAATGCGTTCATAGCCATTTAGGAAAACTGCTAAACTAGAAGAAATTCTATAAGATAAAATCAGAATACACAGTCTTATAGTCAAGGATTTAGTTAGTCCAGAAATCTAATGCTCTCCATGCAACCAAAGCTTGCTTCTTTTATTGAAATCAAACAGAAAAATCTAAACTAAAACAAACTAAACTTAATGACCCAAAAACTCAAAAAAAGCTAAGCCAGATTATTTATATACAAGATAGAAGAAAACAAAAGAAACTCAAGAAAAATAAGGCTTGAGAACTAAACCATTTACTGGTAAGTTCATTTCCCACCCTTGCAGATCTTGTAACTTATAAGTAGAAGGGCCAAGTTTTGCCGCAATTTGGAAAGGACCTACCCACAACTGCTGGAATTTCGTGTGTTTTCCTTTCTCATCATAAGGGTGATCCCACTTAAGAACTAAATCTCCCACCTCAAAGTCTTTTGTTCCTACTTTATGTTTGTCGAACCATCTCTTTATTACCTCTTCTTGTTGCTTAAAGCGCTCTCTGGCTTTAGATCGAGCTTCTTCCATTTTCAGGAGATTATAAATCCTTATTTGCAAAACTTCATCATCTAACCCTCGAGACTCTTGAGGTATTATGGAAGAAGGTAGCATGATATTAGGAGGAAGAATGGCTTCTTTACTGTACACAAGGGTATAGGGAGACGCTCCTATCAAATACTTGGGGGTGACTCTATCAGCCCAAAGGGCATTTGGTAGCGCTGAGTGCCAACTCCTCTGGTTTTCTATTAGAGTCTTCTTTAAAATTCTAATCAGATTTTTGTTGGAGGATTTATCCAAGCCATTTCCTTGTGGATAGTAATTAGCAGAATAATGCAATTTTATCCCTTTATCATGAGCGAAAGGAGTTAATTTAATGGATTAAAAGTAAGTAGCATTATCAAAGACTAACGAAACTGGAAGTCCAAACCTGGTCATGATATGATCTTGTAGGAAGCTGATGACCGCGTCTTCATTTATTTTGCACAGCGGGACAACTTCGACCCAGTGAGTGAAATAATTGGTCGCGGTCACAATGTACTTGTGTTGTAAGGAGGAATTTGGTTTTATTTCTCCAATAATATCCAACCCCCATTGCTTGAACGACTCTGTGATCATTACCGGCTTTAGGGGTGCTGTTGCTTTAGGTTGTCTCCCACTACACCTTTGGCAAATATCGCACTTTTTGACATGTGCGTGTGCATATTTGAAGAGCGTAGGCCAATAGTAACTGGCTCTGAGGATTTTGTGGGTTGTAGTATCTTCTAAATAATGTCCCCCAGCAGGCCCGTCATGCAAATCTATCATGACTTTCTTCGCATCTTCTTTCTCTAAGCATCTAAGCAGAACTCCGTCATATTTTTTTCTAAATAATATTCCTTCAACAATTTGAGAGGGAGATGATTTAAGACACATCGCTCTTCTTTGATTAGAATTCCAATGTTCTGGCAACAGTCCTGCCTGCAGGTAATGCACGAGGTCCCTATACCAAGAATCGGGGGCTGTGAACAAAGAACACACATCCATCAAATGTAATCTAGCCTCGTCTTCCTAGGCGTGTTCGTCATTGTTCCTGTTTTCAGTCATAATTTTGCATAGCCCCTGTCCTTTGACTATAGAGGCTGGTTTGAACTCAAGGTCATACTCTTGAAGAGACGTTACCCGTTTCCCCCTCCTTTCTCCTAACTCCTTTTGTACAAAAAGGGACCTTACAGCTGGGTATGGGACAATCACCTTGGTTCAATTTTTTAATATATAAGACCTGAATCGTTTTACTACTTTGAATATTGCGTAAGATTGTTTATCAATTGAAGGGTAATTTAATTTAGCCCCTTGCAGACCAGTGCTCATGAAAGATATTGGGAATTCATCTCCCCCATCTTCCTTTTGGGTAAGCAGAGCTGCTAGTGAATCATCGGATGCAAAGGTATACAGAATAAAATATTTATCGAAATATGGGCTTTTCAGGGAGGGTGCGTGCGCAACAACAATTTTAATTTTGCTGAATGCGTTCTTCTCAATCTCAGTCCACTTGAATTGTGCATTTTGCTTCATCATTTGCTGCAGAGGCTTGCCTATCCGAGCGAAATCAGGCACAAATATTTGCACGAAGTCAATTGTTCCCATAAATGATTGCATCCATTTTTTATTATGGGGAAAGGGAATCTGTTCAATGGCCTTGATCCTTTTCGGATTAATAGAAATTCCCTTCTTTGAAACTATGTGACCAAGTAGCTTACCCTCTGTAACAGCAAACACACATTTTTTGGGATTGAGCGAGATGCCATATTTTCGACAGCATTCAAAAATCTGCCTTAGATGGAACGCGTGTTCTTCTCTCTTCTTTTAGAATATTGTAATATCATCGAGGTATATCACCACACTACGTCCAATCAAACCCCGGAAGGCTATGTCCATAGCCCTCTGGAATGTGGCTCCAGCGTTTATAAGCCCAAAGGGCATTCTTCTGTAAGCGAAGGTTCCCCATTTGGTCCTAAATGTTGTCTTCAACCTGTCTTCTTCAGCTACTAATACTTCATTGTAGCCCAAGAATCCATCTAGTAAAGAAAATAGTTCAGATACGGAGACCATTTGTAGCAGCTGCTCCATGGGTGGAACAGGGTAGTTATCTTTGTTTGAAGCCCGATTTAAATTCCTGAAATCCACACAAAGCCTGATTTCTCCAGAATTTTTTCTTACTGGAACCAAATTTGAGACCCACTCAGAGTGTCTGACCTTAAAAATGACTCTAGCATCCAACAATTTCTCAACTTCACTCTGGATCAGCGGTTCCAATTTTGGGTGCATTTTTTTTAAAGTTTGCTGATACGGATTGACACTAGCTTTGATGGGGATAACATGCTTGATGATGCTGGTGTCATATGTCTTCAAATCTTCGTATGTCCAGGCGAAAACAACTTTATGTTGTTTAAACAAACTGACGAACTTATCTCTTTCTGCTGGTGAACAACATTTGCCAAGATTCACATATTTAGGATTCGTCTCAGTCCCTAAATTTATTAGCTCGAACTGTAGAGATGAGCTGTGAGTCTTCACGTTGGCTGGTCTTATAAACTTTTCATTTAAATCGAACATTATTTCTAACATTCTGACTCATTTAGGGATGAAATTATCATACTTCATCTCAGCCTGATGTTCTTCATTGTCTATAATTGCTCCTTTAAATACCTCGTCATTTTTTAAGCATTCTATAATTGGCTGATCATCATCGAATACTCGTAGGTTGGTGATCATATCAGGTATTGAGGGCCTGAAAAGTAATTCAATGGAGCATCGATTATTAGTAGGTACAAGCCTAGTGGCTGATGTGGCCAACAAGTCAGCTGCCACATTTTTAAGTCTTGGAATCGAAACAATATTAAATGCGATAAAACATTTGAGAAGATCACATACCTCATTTTGATAAGCTTTCAGGTGAGGGGAAACACAATGTATTTGATTCCGGATTTGTTTAACAATTATTTCAAAGTCTCCAAAAACTTTTAGATTACTTACCTTTAGCTCGATTGCTTTCCTTAAACCCTGCACCAGCAGTTCATACTCATCTGTGTATTTGTACACTCAAACTCTAATCTACATGAGAGAAAATGTTTATTATTCTTAGGTTCGATCAAAACACAGCCGGCCCCTGACCCTTCTAACGTCTTAAATCCATCAAAAAACAATGTCCAAAAATATCTAACTACTACAGGCGAATCTACTCCTACTGTTAAGTTTACTATGTTAGAGTCAATTTCATCAGCCTATGAAAATCGAAGGAGATCAAGTTGGGTGTCTGATGTGTTGCTGGCTTCTTCTGCTTGGTATTTTCCCAGTTCCAACTCAATAAAATAAATTCCCAACACAGAATCCACTGGTTCATTCTTCTCCTCCAGTTGAGTGACGTTGTATTTCATGTGAGGCTCCCGCAAAATTTTAATTTGGTTCGGGCTTCCTTTATATGGCAGCCACAGATGCGACCAATCCGAGGAAAAATAGCCATTTAGTTTGGCCAACCAATCTCTACTCAGAACAAGACCGTAAGCATCTGGTATAACTTGGCACACTTTATCATTTGACGCCAGGAGGACTAGGAAATCCTCCATCTCACCAATTACCTTTAGATCCATCTTGTCCAACTGAACAACCGTCCACATGGATGGCTTAGGATTCCCATTTATCTTTTTACAGATTGATATTGGCATGACATTAATTGATGCCCCAGAGTCTACCAGGAAATTTTGTACATTGTGATTAAAAATTTTGAAAGTGAGGAGGAAAGGTGGATGTTTGCTTTTAGAATTACCTCCAATGCTGGTTTCTCCGATTTCTTCTTCCTCTTCAGGACGATTGTCAGCGGGCAGCCTCTCATCTAATGCTTCAAGCGCTTTCAATAATCTTTCTTTTTGCTACAGCATTTTACACATTTCAAATAGCGAAATGTTTTCCTTTATCTTCTTTATTTCCTCCACGATGTCATAATCCATCTGCGGTTTAATGGGATGCGGTTTATCAGTATTCATCTTTTCTTCATTGGGCTTGGCCAGCATATTATTCTACCTAGGATCTTGGCTAGTAATGGTGAATTCGGGAATTTTATCAGCTGTGGAATTATTTTGAAATTTCTTAACATTTTTCTGCAACCTTTTGATATTTGGGAGTATGAAACTATCTTCTTTGATCGACCCTTGGCTCCTTGTTGTTACATTTGTTTCCATGATTTTCTTGTAACCCTGATTCTTTTCTTCTTCAGCATCAAATAACAAAACAAAATTCCACAAAACCATGGTCTCCTCTTCTTGTTCCTTCGTTGAAGTGGCACTCTCTTTTCTTTCTTCATCTCCATCTTCTGTTAATTTACAGTCCAACAGCTGATTCATAACCAACGTCACCAAGTTTCTCCATTGAGGACAATTCTTTTTAGAGTGTGGTTTCTAATGGAAAGTGCAGAAATTGTCCATGCCTACCTCTGTTAAATTCATAGATGCACAATTGTGTGGAGGAGGTTGGGACTGATTGTTATCCTCTCTTTTCTTGTAATAGGGTTTGTAGAACTTTTGAGTTTCCTTCTCTTTCTCCAAGTCTATGATCTTGTTAGAAAGCTTCTGCATCATCTTTTCCATATTCTCAAAATCGTGTGATTTCTCTTCCTTAGGCTTAGTGAACAATAAGGCTTTCCTTCCCACACCTTTCTCTCCTGATTGTTCGGGATAATCTTCGATACTTTCTCTTTCAGCCTCCACTATTTCCACCTCTTCATAAGTTTCCGCCAAAGTAGTCTTGGATCTTATTTTGGAAAACATGGCCAACTCAGGGCCTAAAGCTGACGTATAATACTCAATCAGGACCTCGTCCGAAGGTCTGTCAGCTTCAGGAAAATTCTTGAGGTATGCTGCAAATCGTTGAGTAAAGCTGTGCACTTTCTCCTTTCTCTCTTTCTTCAAGGTGCATAGTCCTTTCATGAGGGCTGCATGAATCTTTTGAGTCGCATACTTGCTCCTGAAAATTCTCTCGAAGGTATCCCAATCAAGGATAGAGTTTGCAGGCAACCGAAAATACCATGATGCTGCAGCTCCTTTAAGGGTGTTTGGAAAAAGTCTGCAAACTACATCCTCATGATCCCCTGCCCTTAACCCTTCTATGTCCAATTAAAAACTTTGCAGGTGGTCGTCTACTAGGATTTTCTCACTTGGATTGAATTTAGGCAACATCTTGTCAAAGGCTTGAGGCAGATCATGTAATGGAGGTGTTAGGTTCAAAGGTGACCTGGCTCTCTAGGTAGGTGGTGGATTCGGTGGGTTTGGTGGATTGGCGTGAACGCCTACCATGAGTCTGGGTGGAGAGTGAGGAGGTGAGAAAACATGAGTGTGAGCAGGAGAAATGTGAGGAGTTTCTAAGCCTTCTTGAATCAAAGGCAGTACAACTTCCTGTAAGGTTGTTTCTACAAGTTCTTCCCAATCCCCAACCAGCACTGAGTCTTCCAATATGGGACGATCTTTTCTTTTATATTCTCTTCTAGGCAATTCAGGGATGATCGGAAATCCTGCAATCTTCTTCACATATGCCCTGTTTTGTCTTCTCAAGTTATTAACAACTTCATTGTCAACAGAAAACAAATGTTCTTTGCTCCTTTCTTCTGGAATCAGGTTATGAAGCCCACTACTTTCAGAACTGTTACCATTGGAATAATCTCGAGAAAACGGGTTTCCTCAGCCAGCCATGCACGAGTGGCCCTCCTTCTAGCGCCAAAAACCATTGAGGCGTGATAATTTGCAGGCAACAACATCAAGGGATTCTCCCCAGTCAATGTTCCCAACTAGCCCGTGATTGTTTGGTATGGTGAATTCGTCCGGTTTGCGGTCCGGCTACCGTATGTTTTTTGTATATTTTTTTTTTGACTTAATGTATGATATGCATGTGCCTAATTAACAATGCAGGGTGATAAAGATGCAAAGAGCAGTCACAGTGTGATGCGTAGGTTCTTACCTCTTGTCTTAGAACTCACAAGCATCCAAATCATATATGGGCAAGAACATACAATACTAACTAATTATCTCTAGAGAGCTGGATATTAATTCATGAGTAATACAATACTATTTGTGTGTTATGGAAAATTACAGATAGTGGTTCTTATAACCAAACATACAAACACGAATAAAAGTATATATGATAAGATAGCTCATCATCAATTAATCTCCCATTACTCATGATGGAAAAAGACATCATAAAGGTACTGAAGAACATTCAGACAAGAACATAGGTTCAGGAAATTAGAACGCTCTTACAGCTAATGAGACACGGCTGAAAACGAAATAGCTCACATTCAACATTGCTCATTTAATCACATTGATATCGTCCACATAGCACTTCCTCCAACAGGCAAAATTTGCAATCTCTGGTTGTAAAACGAAATAGTTCCTCTTACAAGCACTTAGTTACAAGATTTTTCCAGGGAAAAAGCCCCTTGTCAGTTCTAGCTTCCAAATATTTAAACTAAAACATCCTACCGCTTGGGCTACCCCCAAACGTACGACCTTTCTGTCCCTCAAAACGCTTCATATTCCCATTTTATTTTCTGTACACATTCATGATTTGATCAGTAACTAATCAATCTTTCGTTTTGGTGCCTTTGTCGCTATTCACTTTGTCTTTTCCTTTGGTTATCCTTCTTGCAATCCTGTTGGCCACAGTTTGACCTTTTCCAAAAAATGCCCTGCTATGCCTTTGCACCGTGGTAATCTGAAAAGTACTTTGAGCCCACCTGTGATTCATCAAAGTGGATCATTCACTAGGATTACATTCTACAAGAAAACCTAAAATTATATCAATCAAATGGCTACTCAACAAGAAAGATCCTACGCTGCATTATTGCTGACACAGCAGGGTAGACTTATCCACAGCCACATAGGTGGGCCGAACAGGTGATGAGTGCTTCCAAACACCTAAGCACGTCGGAGTCGGGAAAGTTAATACTTAAGCTGTGAGTGGGAAAAATTCAAATCGGCAGTCGGAAGAACAACAACATCGGAAAACAAGTGATTCGCACAGCCACAACGGTGGAAAAAAAAAGACTACGGACAAGCAACCTTCATCGGCAGCGGAGTGCTTTTTCACTTTGGGTGCTTAGCTGGTTTGAGAGCCGCAACGACGAAGGATCAAAAGGTTATAGCCATGCAACACGAATCAGAGGGTGGAGCACTTTTTCAGTTCGAGTGCCTAGCCACTTTGGGAGCCGCAACGACGGAAAGAAAAAGACTACAGAAAATTGACCTTCATCGGCGGTGGAGTGTTTTCACTCCGGGTGGCTAGCTATTTTGGGAGGTGCAATGGCAGAAGAAAAAGGACAACAGCCTCCGATCTGAGTGAAAAAAAACTTTAAATTTGGCAGCGATTGAAAATGTTTCGCCTCTGAAATAGTGTTTTGCAAAGGACAAAAGGCCTCAGCCACCTCAACTCAGCAAAACAAACTCTAAATCTGTGATCTACAACAATTTCAGACATGAGCAATTTCTGAAGACAAGGACGAAAGATAATATTCAAAAAGAAATATCAAAATTCAAGTATGACCAAAAGGTTCAAGGATCCAATCAGTTAAAAACCACGCTAAATCATGAGGAGGGGACCACAACTTTAAGAAATTTTGGGAAAACAGTTGCAACTGCAACAATTGGCGACTACCTGGTGAACCTAGATCTCTAGACAATTTCTTCCTTAAGTACTAGACTGTTCAATAATAAACCACCATGTTGAATTCTTCTAGATGTATGGATTTCCCAAATGGAAAATAGATTTACTTTTGATAATTAAGGGTAGTCCAATTTACGGAAATGGAAGCCAAGATTTCAAAGTCAAGATAACTCTTTCGAGGCCAGGAGTATGAATTTCATTTTTACCTTTGTCTTTCGGTAGCTTCCAGCTTGGACACCACAGGATCGTAACATCTGGTAAATAGAAATATTCATTTGTTCCTCATTCCCATGCCATTTTTCACTCTTTTGTGCTTTTGGACTTTTTTCCTTTTTGAGTCCTCCTCATGCCTTTCTTTCTGAATTTTTTATTCAGGCCCCTCTATCCATAGTGTCCTTTTATGTGAGAGATGTATTTAATTTTCATCCCATGAATGGAGAGGAGCTTTTGGCAATTTTATACTCATATGATTTAGTGCTTTGCTTTGATACACATTTCTTTCTTAGGAGTTTTGAGTCTTCATAGTCTTTTGGCTTTCAATTCTTGGCATGGGATCATTCATATATAATATACTGTTTACCCTGATTCCTTTCCATGGGTCTTTTGCTATCACCCCCTAGGACATTTTTTCAAGTGTGAGATGGATGGAGCCTCGTAATAGTATTCTAGACCCTATAATCTTGAGTTACTTTACAGGGATTAACCAGGACTTCAATGCGTTCATAACCATTTAGGAAAACTTCTAAACTAGAAAAAATTCTATCAGATAAAATCATAATACACAGTCTTATAGTCAAGGATTTAGTTAGTCCAAAATTCTAATGCTCTCCATTCAACCAAAGCTTGCTTTTTTTATTGAAATCAAACAGAAAAATCTAAACTAAAACAAACTAAACTTCATGACCCAAAAACTCAAAAACGGCTAAGCCAGATTATTTATATACAAGATAGAAGAAAACAAAAGAAACTCAAGAAAAATAAGGCTTGAGAACTAAAGCATTTACTGGTAAGTTCTCTTCCCACCCTTGCAGATCTTTTAACTTATAAGTATAAGGGCCAAGTTTTGCTGCAATTTGGAAAGGACCTACCCACAACTGCTGGAATTTCGTGTCTTTTTCTTTCTCATCATGGGGGTGATCCCACTTAAGAACTAAATCTCCCACCTCAAAGTCTTTTGTTCCTACCTTATGTTTGTCAAACCATCTCTTTATTACCTTTTGTTGTTTCTTAAAGCGCTCTCTGGATTTAGATCGAGCTTCTTCCATTTTCAGGAGATTATAGATCCTTATTTGCAAAGCTTCACCATCCGACCCTCGAGACTCTTGAGGTATTATGGAAGAAGGTAGCATGATATTGGGAGGAAGAATGGATTGTTTACCGTACACAAGGGCATAGGGAGACGCTCCTATCGAAGACTTGGGTGTGACTCTATCAGCCCAAAGGGCATTTGGTAGCGCTGAGTGCCAACTCCTTTGGTTTTCTATTACAGTCTTCTTTAAAATTCTAATCAGATTTTTTGTGGGAGGATTCAGCCAAGCCATTTCCTTGTGGATAGTAATTAGTAGAATAATGCAATTTTATCCCTTTATCATGAGTGAAAGCAGTTAATTTAATGGATGAAAAGTAAGTAGCATTATCAAAGACTAACGAAACGGGAACTCCAAACCTGGTCATGATATGATCTTGTAGGAAGCTGATGATTGCATCTTCATTTATTTTGCACATCGGGACATATTTGACCCAGTGAGTGAAATAATCGGTCACGGTAAGAATGTACTTGTGTTGTAGGGAGGAATTCGATTTTATTTCTCCAATAATATCCAACCCCCATTTCTCGAACGGCTCCGTGATCATTACCGGCTTTAGGGGTGCTTCTTCTTTAGGTTGTCTGCCACTACACCTTTGGCAAATATCGCACTTTCTGACATGTGTGTGTGCATCTTTGAAGAGCGTAGGCCAATAGTAACCGGCTCTAAGGATTTTGTGGGATGTAGTATCTCCTGAATAATGTCCCCCAGTAGCCCTGTCATGCAAATCTGTCATGACTTTCTTCACATCTTCTTTCTCTAAGCATCTAAGTAGAACTTTGTCATAATTTTTTCTAAATAATATTCCTTCAAAAATTTGATAGGGAGCTGATTTAAGATGCAACGCTCTTCTTTGCTTTGAATTCCAATGTTCTGGCAACATTCCTTCCTGCGGGTAATGCACGAGGTCCCTATACCAAGAATTAGGGGCTGTGAACAAACAACATACATCCATCAAATGTAATACAGCCTCGTCTTCCCAGGCATGTTCATCATTGTTCCCGTTTTCAGTCATCAGTTTGCATAACCCCTTCCCTTTAACTATAGAGGCTAGTTTGAACTCAACGTCATACTCTTGAAGAGCCGTTACCCAATTCCCCCTCCTTTCTCCTAACTCCTTCTGTACAAAAGGGGACCTTACACCTGGGTATGGGACAATCACCTTGGTTTGATTTTTTAATATATAAGCCCTGAATTGTTTTACTGCTTTGAATACTGCGTAAGCTTGTTCATCAATTGCTGGGTAGTTTAATTCAGCCCCTTGCAGACCAGTGCTCATGAAAGATATTGGGAATTCATCCCCCCCATCTTCCTTTTGGGTAAGCAGAGCTGCTAGTGAATCATCGGATTCAAAGGTATACAGAATAAAATCTTTGTCGAAATCTGGGATTTTTAGGGAGGGTGCGTGCGCAACAACAGTTTTAGTTCTGCTGAATGCGTTCTTCTCAATATCAGTCCACTTGAATTGTGCATTTTGCTTCATCATTTACTGCAGAGGCTTGACAATCTGAGCGAAATCAGGCACAAATCTTCGCATGAAGTCAATTGTTCCAATAAATGATTGCATCCCTTTTGTATTACGGGGCAAGGGAATCTGTTCAATGGCCTTGATCCTTTCCGGATCAATAGAAATTCCCTTCTTTGAAACTATGTGACCAAGCAGATTACCCTCCGTAACAGTAAACACACATTTTTTGGGATTGAGCGAGATGCGATATTTCCGACAGCGTTCGAAAATATGCCTTAGATGGAACACGTGTTCTCCTCTCTTCTTTGAGAATATTGTAATATCATCGAGGTATATCACCACACTACGTCCAATCAAACTACGGAAGGCTATGTCCATATCCCTCTAGAATGTGACTCCAACGTTTATAATCCCAAAGGGCATTCTTCTGTAAGCGAAGGTTCCCCATTTGGTCCTGAATGCTGTCTTCAACCTGTCTTCTTCAGCTACTAATACTTGATTGTAGCCCGAGAATCCTTCTAGTAAAGAAAATAGTTCAGATCCTTAGACCATTTGTAGCAGCTGCTCCATGGGTGGAACAGGGTAGTTATCTTTGTCTGAAGCCCGGTTTAAATTCCTGAAATCCACGCAGAGCCTGATTTCTCTAGATTTTTTTCTTACTGGCACCAAATTTGAAACCCACTCAGAGTGTCTAACCTTAAAAATGATTCTAGCATCCAACAATTTCTTAACTTCACTCTGGATCAGCAGTTCCAATTTTGGGTGCATTTTTCTTAAAGGTTGCTGATACGGCTTGACACCAGCTTTGATAGCTATAACATGCTTGATGATGCTAGTGTCATATGTCTTCAAATATTCGTATGTCCAGGCGAAAACATCTTTATATTGTTTAAACAGACTGGCGAACTTATCTCTTTTTGCTGTTAAACAACATTTACCAAGATTCACATATTTAGGATTCGTCTCAATCCCTAAATTTATCAGCTCGAACTGTAGAGATGAGTTGTGAGTCTTCACGTTGGCTGGTCTTCTGAACTTTTCATTTAAATCGAACATTATTTCTAACGTTTTGAATTCTTTAGGGATGAAATGATCATACTTCATCTCGGCCTGATTTTTTTCATCGTCTATAATTGCTCCTTTAAATACCTCGTCATTTGTTAAGCATTCTATAATTTTCTGATCGTCATCGAATACTCGTAGGTTGGTGATCATATCAGGTGCTGAGGGCCTGAAAATTAATTCAATGGAGGATCGATTATTAGTAGGTACAAGCCTAGCGGCTGATGTGGCCAACAAGTCAGTTGCTGCATTTCTAAGTCTTGGAATTGAAACAATATTAAATGCGTTAAAAATTTTGAGCAGATCCCATACCTCATTTTGATAAGCTTTCAGGCGAGGGGAAACACAATGTATTTGATTCTGGATCTATTTAACAATTATTTCAGATTATCCAAAAACTTTTAGATTACTTACCTTTAGCTCGATTGCTTTCCTTAAACGCTTGACCAACACTTCATACTCAGCTGTGTTATTTGTACACTCAAACTCTAATCTACATGAGAGAAAATTTTTATTATTCTTAGGGTCGATCAGAACACAGCCAGCCCCTGACCCTTCTAATGTCTTAGAGCCATCAAAAAAGAATGTCCAAAAATATCTAACTACTGCAGGCGAATCTACTCCTACTGCTAAGTTTACTATGTTACAGTCGATTTCATTAGCCTGTGAAAATCGAAGGAGATCAAGCTGGGTGTCTGATGTGTTGCTGGCTTATTCTGCTTGATAGTTTCCCAGTTCCAACTCAATAAAATAATTTCCCAACATAGAATCCACTGGTTCATTCTTCTCCTCCAGTTGAGTGACATTGTATTTCATGTGAGGCTCCCGCAAAATTTTAATTTGGTTCGGGCTTCCTTTATATGGCAGCCACAGACGCGACCAATCCAAGGAAAAATAGCCATTTATTTTGGCCAACCAATCTCTACTCAGAACAAGACCGTAAGCATCTAGTATATTGGCCACCACAATATTAATAACTTGGCACACTTTATCATTTGACGCCAAGTAGATTAGGACATCCTCCATCTCACCAATTACCTTTACATCCATCCTGTCCAACTGAACAACCATCCACGTGGATGGCTTAGGCTACCCATTTATCTTTTTATAGACTGATATTGGCATGACATTAACCGACGCCCCAGAGTCTACCAGGCAATTATGTACATTGTGATTAAAAATTTCGAAAGTGAGGAGGAAAGGTGGATGTTTGCTTTTATACTTACCTCCAATGCTGGTTTCTCCGATTTCTTCTTCCTCTTTAGGCCGATTGTCAGCGGGTATCCTCTCATCCGATGCTTCAAGAGCTTTCAATAATATTTCTTTTTGCTGCGGCACTTTACACATTTCAAATAGTGAAACGTTTTCCTTTATCTTCTTTATGTCTTGCACGATGTCATAATCCATCTGCGGTTCAATGGGATGCGGTTTATCAGCATTCATCTTTTCATCATTGGGCTTGTCCATTGTATCATTCTACCTAGGATCTTGGCTGGAAATGGTGAATTCGGGAATTTTATCCACTACGGAATTATTTTGAAATTTATTAACATTTTTCTGCAACCTTTTGATCTTTGGGAGTATGAAACTATCTTCTTTAATCAACCCTTGGCTCCTTGTTGTTACGTTGGTTTCCATGACGTCCTTGTAACCTTGATTCTTTTCTTCTTCAACATGAAATAACGAAACAAAATTCCACAAAACCATGGTCTCCTATTCTAGTTCCTTTGTTGAAGTGGCACTCTCTTTTCTTTCTTCATTTCCATCTTCTGTTAATTTAGAGTCCAACAGCTGATTCATAACCAACGTCATCGAGTTTATCCATTGAGGACAATTCTTTTCAGAGTGTGGTTGCTGATGGAAAGTGTAGAAATTGTCCATGCCTACCTCTGTTAAATTCATAGATGCAGAATTGTGTGGAGGAGGTTGGGACTGATTGTTATCCTCTCTTTTCTTGTAATAGGGTTTGTAGAACTTTTGAGTTTCCTTCTATTTCTCCAAGTCTATGATCTTGTTAGAAAGCTTATACATCATCTTTGCCATATTCTCAAAATCTGGTGATTTCTCTTCCTTAGGTTTAGTGAACAATAAGGCTTTCATTCCCACACCTTTCTCTCCTGATTGTTCAGGATAATCTTCAATAGTTTCTCTTTTAGCCTCCACTGTTTCCGCCTCTTCATAGGTTTCCACCAAAGTAGTCTTGGCTCTTATTTTGGAAAACATGGCCAACTCAGGGCCTAAAGCTGAGGTATAATACTCAATCAAGACATTTTCCGAAGGTCTGTCAGCTTCATAAAAATTCTTGAGGTATGCTGCAAATCTTTGAGTAAAGTTGTGCACTTTCTCCTTTCTCTCTTTCTTCAAGGCACATAGTCCTTTCATGAGGGATGCATGAGTCTTTTGAGTTGCATACTTGCTCCTGAAAATTCTCTCAAAGGTATCCCAATCAGGGATAGAGTTTGCAAGCAACCCGAAATGCCATGATGCTGCAACTCCTTTAAGGGTGTGCGGAAAAAGTCTGCAAACTACATCCTCATGCTCCCCCACCTTTAACCTTTCTATGGCCAAGTAAAAACTTTGCAGGTGGTCGTATATTAGTATTTTCTCACTTGGATTCAATTTAGGCAACATCTTGTCAAAGGCTTGAGGTAGATCATGTAATGGAGGTGTCAGGTTCAAAGGTGATCTGGCTCTCCAGGAAGGTGGTGGATTCGGTGGGTTTGGTGGATTGGCGTTAATGCCTTCCATGAGTCTGGGTGGAGAGTGAGGAGGTGAGCAAACAGGAGTGTGAGTAGGAGAATTGTGAGGAGTATCTGGGCCTTCTTGACTCAAAGGCAGTACAACTTCCTGTAAGGCTGTTTCCACAAGTTCTTCCCAATCCCCAACCAACACCGAGTCTTCCAATATAGGAAGATATTTTCTTTTATATTATCTTCTGGGAAATTCAGGGATGATCGGAAATCCTCCAATATTCTTCACATATTCCCTAGTGTGTCTTCTCAGGTTATTAACAACCTCGTTTTCAACAGAAAACAAATTTTCTTTGCTCCATTCTTCTGGAATCGGGTTATGAAGCCCACTGCTTTAAGAACTGTTACCAGTGGAATAATCTCAAGAAAATGGGTTTCCTCGGCCAGCCATGCACTGGAGGCCCTCCTTCTAGCGCCAGAAACTATTGAGGCCTGAAAATTCACAGGCAACAAAAGCAAGGGATTCTCCCTAGTCAACGTTCCGAACTAGCCTGTGACTATTTGGTGTGGGGAATCCATCCGGTTTGCGGTCCAGCTACCGTATGTTTTTTGCATATTTTTTTTTTAACTTAATGTATGATATGCACGTGCCTAATTAACAATGCAGGGTGATAAAGATGCAAATAGCAGTCACAATGTGATGCGCAATTTCGTACCTCTCGTCTTAGAACTCATAAGAAT
Organism: Pseudotsuga menziesii; assembly: GCA_001517045.1. Taxonomy (NCBI): domain Eukaryota; kingdom Viridiplantae; phylum Streptophyta; class Pinopsida; order Pinales; family Pinaceae; genus Pseudotsuga; species Pseudotsuga menziesii. The sequence continues at coordinate 406,437 of LPNX011183125.1, forward strand.
CCAAATCATATATGTGCAAGAAGATACAATACTAACTAACTATCTCTAGAGAGCTGGATATTAATTCATGAGTAATACAATACTGTTTGTGTGTTATGGAAAATTACAGATAGCTGTTCTTATAACCAAACATATAGACACGCATAAAAGTCCCTTGAGCCCACCTGCGATTCATCAAAGTGTATCATTCACTGGGATCACATTCTAAAACAAAACATCAAATTCTATCAATCAAATGTCTACTCAACAAGAAAGATCCTGCGCTGCATTATTGCTGACACGGCAGGGTAGACTTATCCACAACCGCATAGGCGGGCCGAATAGGTGATGAGTGCTGTGAAACACTTAAGCACGTCGGAGTCGATAAAGTTAAGACTTAAGGTGCAAGAAATAAAACTTCAAATCAGCAGTCGAAAGAACAACAACATCGAAAAACAAGTGATTCGCATAGCCGCAACGGCGGAAACAAGAAGACTACGAACAAGCGACCTTCATTGGCAGCGGAGTGCTTTTTCACTTCGGGTGCTTAGCTGGTTTGAGATACGCAACAGCGGAGGATCAAAAGGTTATAGCCATGCGACACGAATCAGAGGGCAGAGCGCTTTTTTAGTTCGGGTGCCTAGCCACTTTGGGAGCCGCAACGGCGAAAAGAAAAAGAATACGGACAATCGACCTTCATCGGTGGTGAAGCGTTTTACAGTTTGGGTGGCTAGCTATTTTGGGAGCCGCAACGGAAGCAGGAAAAGGACAACAGCCTCTAATCTGAGTGACAAAAAAATTTAAATTTGGGAGCGATTGAAAATGTTTCACCTGTAAAACAGCGTTTTGCAAAGGACAAAAGGCTTGACCCACCTCAACTCAACAAGACAAACTCTAAATCTGCGATCTACAACAATTTCAAACACGAGCAATTTCTGAAGACTAGGACAAAAGATAATCTTCAAAAAGAAATCATCAAAATTTAAGTATGACCAAAAGGTTCAAGGATCCAATCAGTTAAAAACCACGCTAAATCATGAGGAGGGGACCACAACTTTAAGAAATTTGGGGAAAACAATTGCAGCTGCAACACATTACTATAAGAAGTTTGTTCATTATCCATATGAATGCAGGAAGAAGCAATATGACCAAGAAAGGCAAAGCCCAAGTCAGTCGACCAACACCGACACTTCGACAAGTGCAATGTTAATGGCATTGACATCTCCACTTGAATGAAATGATATTCAGGAAAGTCCACATGACATATGGTACTTAGATTCAGGACGTAGAAACCACATGACTAGTAATTTGAATCTGTTTTCTAGTCTAGACACTTCAATTAATAATGATGTTACACTTGGAAGCAATGTCCAAGTCACTGTCTTAGGAAAAGGCACTGTTGATATTATAACCAAACAGGGGGAGAGTAAGTATATCCTTGATATCTATCATGTCGAAGGTCTAAAACATAATTTTTTAAGCATTGGACAATTGTTACAAAAAGGATACAGAGTCTACATGTAAGATGAACAATGTGTGATCAAAGACAAGCGTCCAAACGACCGGTTGATAGCAAAAGTGCCAATGACAAGCAACTGCTTGTTTCCATTGAGGATAGTTCCCGACATAAAAGGGAAGACAAAATCAAGAGTTGCATTCAAGGAAGAAAGTGAAGAAATAGTCAAGATCCTTGACAAGATATAAGATTGCAACGCTAGTTTGCAAGCTGCATTTCAGACAGAAGTTCAGGATGAATCCTGGTTGTGGCATTTCAGATTTGGACATTTGAATTTTGGTGGGCTAAAGGTACTACACACAAAGAATATGGTGAAGGTATTACCATTTATCGATAGACCAAAGAGGGTTTGTGAAGGATACATTTTTCATAAGCAGCACATAGACATTTCGAGTCAGAAAGTCCTATAGAGCATGCACACCACTTGAAATTGTGCACTGTAACATCTGTGGTCCAATGTAGACATCATAAATTGGTGGCTGCAAGTATTTTCTAAACTTTATTGATGACTACTCAAGGAAGACATGGGTATATTTCTTGAAACATAAATTTTATGCATTTGGTTATTTTCAGCAGTTCAAGGCACCCGTGGAGAACCAGAGTGGACACCGCATCGAAATCTTATGGACCGACAGAGGAGGTGAATATGTTTCAAATGAATTTATGAATTTTTACAAGACCCATGGCATAAAGAAAGAATTCACTGCACGGTATACACCTCAGCAGAACGGTATTGCCGAAAGAAAGAACAGAACCATCATGGAGATGGCACGTAGCATGTTGGAAGCCAAGCATTTGCCAAATGTGTATTGGGGTGAAGCAATCGCAACTACCATATACATTATGAACCGATATCTGAAAAAGAGGGTGAAGAACAAAGTTCCCCAAGAAGCATGGACAGGTATGAATCATAGTGTTTCCCATTTAAAAATTTTTGGTTGTGTTGCATATGCTCATGATCCAGATGAGCTGAGAAGCAAGTTAGACAAGAAGGAACATAAATGTATTTTTCTTGGCTATTTAGAAGACACAAAAGCATACAAGCTGTATGATCCTATCACAAGGATAGTGATTATCAGTCGGGATGTTCAATTTGTTGAGAATGAATCATGGGATGGAACCGTCGACATAAATGTCAGGATTGTGTCGAACGTCGACAATGATGATATGGAAGAGAAAGTGGTTCAAACACCACATGTAAATCAACCGGTTAGAGCACCGTCGACTCCCATGACACCAAGACATGGTTCAGCAAAAGGACCATTGAAACAAGTAGTATCTCAAGCTACATCGACAAGTACACCAAGAGGACAACAGACTCCATCAGGCATTTCATCTAGGTTGACATCGACAGAACGGGTGAAGACAAGAAGTCTGAGATAGATATATGAAGCTGGTACACCTGATTCATTCTCTCTGTTTGCATTATTTTCCCATATATATGATCCTCTAACATTTTAAGAAGCTGTTGAACAAGAAGTATGGGCACAAGCCATGGATGAAGAAATAGAATGCATTGAGAAAAACCAGACATGGGAACTGGTCGATGTACCAAAAGACAAAGATGTAATCAGTGTCAAATGGATTTATAAGACAAAGCAAGATGTTGATGGGAATGTGCAAAAGAACAAGGCAATAATGGTAGCAAGAAGGTTCACACAACAACCTGGCATTGACTTCAATGAAACATTTGCACCTGTTGCATGCATGGATACAGTCAGAACAATTTTGGCCATTGCTGCACAAAACAAAGGGCAAGTTCATCAAATGGATTTCAAGTCGGTATTCTTAAATGCCTATCTAGAAGAGGAGGTATATGTGGAATAGCCACAACGGTATGAAGTTCTAGGTCAAGAGCACAAAGTGTATAGGCTGAAAAAGGCATTATATGGTTTGAAGCAAGCTCCGAGAGCTTTGTACAGTTGGATTGATTCCTATCTCACTGAAAATGGATTTCACAGAAGTGAAAGTGAACTATATTTGTACACCGAAGTCGATGAGCAAGGTAAGATGTTAATTATCCACCTATGTGTAGATGATTTAATATTTACTGTTGATTATGGCATAGCAGGTTTGAAAACAGTCATGGAAAGTGAATTTGAAATGACTGATCTGGGGCTTATGAAGTTTTTTCTGGGCATTGAATTTCAGCAGTCTGAAAGTGGTATCTTTATATCACAGTCTAAGTATGCAAGTGAAGTTTTAAAAAGTTTTAACATATCTAACTGCAAGACAGACCCAACAACAATGATAATAGGTTTAAAATTGAGCAAGGATTATGAACGATCCACTGTAGATGCTACACTGTTCAAAAGGCTTGTTGGAATCCTTATGTATTTAAGAGCAACAAGACTAGACATTATGTATGGAGTAAGTTTGATTTCAAGGTTCATGGAGTCGCCAAAAGACTCACATTGGCAATTGGGTAAAACAATTCTAAGGTATATTAGTGGCACAAATGACCTTGGTATTATGTATTCAACCTCAGAAAATTTTAAAACTCATTGGTTACACTGACATTGACAATGGAGGCAGCATAGATGATAGGAAAAACACATCTAGGTATACATTTCATTTTGGTATAGGTGTTGTTTCATGGGCTTCAAATAAACATCCCATAGTAACTCCATCTTTAGCTGAAGCAGAGTATGTTGGAGCGACAAGTGCTGCATGTCAAGATGTCTCGATGGGGAGAGTGTTAAAAGACTTGTCACAGAACCATCAAGAACTGACAACAATATTCTGCGACAACAAGTCAGCCATAGCATTATCAAAGAATCATGTGTTTCACAAGAGAACCAAGCACATCGACACAAGGTTTCATTTTATAAGAGAGTTAGTGAACGACAAGGAAATTTGTTTGGAATTTTGCAGGTCTGAAGACCAACTTGTCGACATTTTCACAAAGCCATTGGCAAAAGACACATTCCAATATCGCAGTAGTTATCTTGGAATGACAAGTTGTCCACAGTGAACTCTGTCATAAACAGAGCATGTCTAAGCTCTGAAACATTTTGTAAATTTTGTTTTAAAATTCCCCATCTACTTATAATTAAGGGGGAGTGTTGGAAAAATGTAATTACTCACAAATCTGTACTTGACTTCTAGCCAACTTTGTCAGAGTCTGTAGAAGTCAAGATCTTGTCTGTCAGTTTGAAAAGAAGGAAGAGTGCATGAGTAGGCAATGTAAACCAGTCGAATTTATTTCTGAAGCTAAGTTGTTAGGTAGATAGTTATTATAGTCTTTAATAGTGAGTCAGTCGACCCATGCAGAAGCAATCTTTAGGTTGCCTATAAATAGAAGAAGCAAATTGTAAATCAGTTTACAGACATTAAACAGTAGAGTAACTCAGGGTGAGAAAGATAAGAAGCTCAAGATTCTGTGTATGTGATTTAGTCGAAGAGTTGAATCTCTGTAGACCAACAAGTTTGGACCGACCAGTTTGCAATACTTTGTTATTTCCAAATAGTTAATATATGAAATAGTTTATGGTTGAATGCATGATTATTTGGCCACACATATTTCCAGATTTACTTATGTAAATATCTTTTACAATTATTGTTAAGCGAAATATCAAAGAACCCATAAAATTCTCACTTCGTGAAAGTTCCAGGTTTTACGGCACATTGGTCGACTCAAGTCTTCCTACACATTTGGGCATATGTTTTTTTATAAGTTATTTGGATTTGTAAATGTGTCTATTTTACTTCATCTTACTCACAAGTGAAAAGCATTTGTAGTTTCTTAATTCTTTAGACTAAGAAACATACTCTGTATATTTCGACCAAAGAGAGCCGACTAGAGTGGTCAGTTGTGTAAGCCGACTAGAGTGGTCTGTTGTGTGATCCAACTTTAGTGGTCGGTTGAGTCAGCTAATTGAAGTGAGCCAAATTAGTTGAAGACAAGAAGTGAACCGACTTGGTCGAAGAGAATAAGTCAGCCGACTTGGTCGAAGTGACAAGCGGATGAGGTAAAAACCGGTCGATAGAACCAACAAGTAAGTCGAAGTAAATTTAGTCGAGTGTAGGACCGACTAAAATTTATAAACTTGTCTAGTCAGACATAGACAAGTTTCACCCAATAGGTGAAAAATAAAAGTGGTCGCCGTGAAAAGTGAAAATTAAATTTTAATATCGACTGATCCCTAAACTCAAGTTTAGTCAGCTTGGTTTTGGCTAACATTTCGCAGCACAAAAAAATATGGTAGATAATACATAAGACCCCTAATTCGGAGGAACACAAGATACCTCCACTTTTGTGTTGTCCACCGGTGCAGCCCAAAGTCATATCGGTAAAGAAAATCCAAAGTACAAGTCCTCCGAAAGAAGTTTTGATCCCCTCTAACCATCCTGATCTACTCTGGATATTCAGTCATGACCAACATGAATATGAAGAGAAACCCCAGATTGGTTCCTCCAAAAATGTCTGAAATAGAATATAATATAGTGTTTAGACAATGTTTTCTTATGGTGAGTTACACTAATAGAAATAAGGGTTAATGTTTAAGTTGGTAGGTTTTTAGAAGATTGTTATGCAGTAATGATGCCAACCAATTACGATTCGCTTCTGTGAATACTGTAACGAGTAGATTTGATTTTTTTACTAACTAATCTAATTTCTTATTGTTCGTTGTAGGATTGTGAAGAGCACTGTAGGCCATCGCTAGTGAAAGTTTGAATATTTTTTTGTGAATTTCGTTTTTGTATTCGACAATCCCAAGGAAAAAGTTCCTCAAAGATGGATATTTTTGAATATTTGTACTGCAGGGAATGTTTCGCGTTTGAGATCCTTTGCCAAAACGGAAAAACCTAGACACCTGAAAGAAAAGAAGGTGGGAGAACACAAATATTTTCTTCCATACATTCAAGGTGTAACAGACAAAATTGCAAAGCACTTGAAGAAGAAAAGTATTAACTCTCCATTCTCCCCCCTCAACAACATCAGAAAACTCCTGAAATGAGTCAAAGACCCCATTGACCCTGCTCTAAAAAAGGGTGTCTATTGGAATTCATTGGAATAAAGAGGTATATCTTTTTAGGTATTAAGATAGATAATTCTATCTCATTGTACTCAGATGTGTCCACTGTATTTTTAAATGAAAATTCTATTATTGTCTGTTGCATTATTTTAATGAAAATTCAATTATTGGTTGTTGCATTTTTTTAATGAAAATTCTATCGTTTCAATGAAAATTTCTAACCCAAAATTTTCTTAGGAATCAGGAAGGCCATTTACTACTTCCAAAGACTTCTTCTTTCTACTTTTTGACACTGTTAGACTTTTGTTTTCTGCGTTTCGACGCTGTTCATCTTGGTTGAATGATCCTTCCCAAACCCGATATGCAACAGAAGCATGTGGTGCAAGCTACCTATGCTTTCTTGGAGGCAATATTTGCTCTCAATGCTTCTAAGCTCATATCCTATTCCATAGGAATTATTATAAGAGATGTTCATATTCCATCAGATCATCAATACCTGATTGCTGTAAGTATTGAGTGTTAGATTTAAAAAACAGTTGTTGTGTTTGACATTATGTTGCCAGGCAATAAACTATCTACAATAGAAAAAATAAAAATGCACGATTCTACCAGTCCAGAGGTAGATATGCTTCCTTTGGCAGCATGAAAAAATATGGTAGATAATACAAAATAAGAAGACGAAGAATGCCAGACCCCTAAGTCCGACGAACACAAGATACCTCCACTTTTCTGTTGTCCACTGGCGCAGCCCAAAGTCATATCGGTAAAGAAAATGCAAAGTACAAGTCCTCCTAAAGGATTTTTGATCCCCTCTAACCATCCTAATCTGCTGTGGCTGTTCAGTCACAACCAGCATGAATCTAAAGAGAAACCCCAAATCGGTCCCTCCCAAAATGTCTGAAATAGAATATAATATAGTGTTTAGACAATGTTTCCTTATGGTGAGTTACACTAATCGAAATAAGGGTTAATGTTTAAGTTGGTAGGTTTTTAGAAGGTTGTTATGCAGTAATTGTTGGAAAAATGTAATTACTCGCAGATATGTACCTGACTCTCAGTCAACTCTGTCAGAGTCTCTACAAGTCAAGATATTGTCTGTCAGTCTCACAAGAAGGAAGAGTCCACGAGTAGGAAATGTAAACCAATCGAATTTATTTCAGAAGCTAATTTGTTAGGTAGATAGTTATTACAGTCTTTAATGGTGAGTTAGTCATCCCATGCAGAAGCAATCTTCAGGTTTCCTAGAAATAGAAGAAGCACATTGTAAATCAGTTTATAGTCACACAAACATAAGAGACACAATAGAGAGGCAGAGGAACTCAGGGTGAGAAAAGAGAATTCAAAGCTCAATCTTTTGTGTATGTGATTTAGTCGAAGAGATGAAGCTCTGTAGACCAACAAGTATAGACTGACAAGTTTAGACAGACAAGTCTGGATCGACCAGTTTGTAATACTTTGTTATTTCCACATAGTTAATATATGAAATAGTTTATGGTTGAATGCATGATTATTTGGCTGCACATATTTCCAGATTTACTTCTGTAAATGTATTTTACAATTACTGTTAAGTGAAATATCAAAGAACCCATAAAATTCTCACCGCGTGAAAGTTCCAGGTTTTACGACACATTGGTCGACTCAAGTCTTCCTACATATTTGGGAATATGTTTTTCATATAAGTTATTTGTATTTGTAAATGTGTCTATTTTACTTCATCTTACTCACAGGTGAAAACAATTTTTAATTTCTTAAGACCTAAGACTAAGTAAATTCCTCTGTAGATTTCGACCAAAGTGAGTCAACTAGAGTGGTCGTTTGTGTGAGCCGACTTGAGTGGTCAGTTGAGTCAGCAGACTAAGGTGATCCGACTTAGTCGAAGACAAGAAGTGAGCCGACTTGGTCAAAGAGAATAAGTTATTCAACTTGGTCGAAGTGACAAGTGGTCGAGGTAAAAATCAGTAGGTAGAACCAACAATTTAGTCAAAGTGAATTAGTCGAGTGAAAGATCGACTAAAACTTATAAAATTGTATAGTCGAGAGATAGACAATTTTCACCTGACAAGTGAAAAAGAAAAGTGGTCGGTGTGAAAAGTGAAAATTAAATTTCAATATCGACTGAGCCCTAAAATCAAGTTTAGTCAGCTTGGTTTTGTGTATCTGGTATCAGAGCTTGGTATTATATCGGAGCTTGGTTTCATATCATAGGAAGGTTATATTAGAGCAAGGTTTTATATCAGACCAAGGTTTATATCAAAGCAATATTTAGGAAAGAAATCTTGTCTTAAAAGGTGGAATTTAATTTTCTATGGAAAGTTAATTAAAATTAAAATGGCTTCCACTTCTGGTTCATTGCAAACTCCAATATTTACAGGAAAGAATTACGAATATTGGTCTTTAACAATGAAGGATTTATTTAGAGTTCAAGATGTCTAGGAGATAGTCTAGTATGGTTATGCAGAACCAGCAGACATGACAGCATATAACAATCTCACACAAGCTAAGAAAGATGTCTTAAGGGAACAGAGGAAGAAAGATGGAAAAGCTCCATTGTTCATACATGAAGCTATGCATGAGAGCATACTCCCAAGAATAGTAGCAAAGACTAATGCTAAGGAAGCATGGGATACATTGGAGACTGCCTATCAAGGTTTGGATAAGGTAAAGACATCCAAGCTGCAGATTCTAAGAAAAGATTTTGAATCTCTATCCATGAAAGATTCAGAGAATGTAGACACATTCTACACCAGAGTTGTTGGGTTGATAAACCAACTAAAATCTCATGGAGAACCCATAGGATACCAAAGGGTTGTTGAAAAAATTCTTAGAAGTCTTCCCCCAAGATTTGAAAATTTGGTTGTGACCTTACAGGAACACACAAACATGTCGACATTTACCATTGATGAGTTGCAAGCTTCACTCATCAATCATGAACACAGACTTAGCAAATCACAGACATCATTGGAAGGTGCATTTGCAACATAATCATCCATAAGCCGTGGTAGAGGAAGGGGGAGAAACAACTTCAGAGGAAGAGGAAGAAGTTATTCAAGAGGAGGACGAGGCAAAAGTCCTGCAAATGTTGGTGGCAGACGAGATAACTAGAACCCAAGTCAGCCAAGTGGCTAGAGGTTTGATAAATAAAAAATTCAATGTCATTACTGTAAGAATTTTGGTCATTATGCATATGAATACAAAAAGAAGAAATATGACCAAGGAAGGAAAATCCCAAATCAGTTGACCAGAACCGGCACTTCGACAAGTGCAATGTTAGTGGCATCGACATCTCCACTCGAATGCAATGTTGTTCAAGAAAGTCCACATGAAATATGGTACTTAGATTTAGGATGCACCAACCACATGAATCGTAATTTAAATCTTTTTTCTAGTTTAGACACTTCAGTTAAAACTGATGTTACACTTGGAAACAATGTCCAAGTTACTGTCTTAAGAAAAGGCACTGTTGATATTCTAACCAAACAGGGGGAGAGTAAGTATATCCATGATATCTATCATGTCGAAGGTCTGGAACATAATATGTTAAGCATTGGAAAGTTGTTACAAAAAGGCTATAGAGTCTACATGGAAGATGAACACTATGTGATCAAAGACAAGCGTCCAAGCGACCAGCTAATAGAAAAAGTTCCAATGACAAGAAACCGCTTGTTTCCATTGAGGATAGTTCCCGACATAAAAGGGAAGACAACGACGGGAGCTTCATTGAAGGAAGAAAGTGAAGAAACAGTTGAGCTCCTCGACAAGAGAGAAAATTGCAGCACTAATTTGCAAGCTGCATTTCAGACAGAAGTTCAGGATGAATCCTGGTTGTGGCATTTTAGATTTGGACATCTGAATTTTGGTGGGCTGAAGCTATTGCACACAAAGAATATGGTGAAGGGATTACCATTGATCAATAGACCAGAGAGGGTTTGTGAAGGCTGCATTTTTGGCAAGCAGCACAGAGAGACATTTCCAGTTGGAAAGTCCTATAGAGCACACACACCACTTGAAATTGTGCACTCTGGCATCTGTGGTCCAATGCAGACATCATCCATTGTTGGCTGCAACTATTTACTAACTTTTATAGATGATTACTCAAGAAAAACATGGGTATATTTCTTGAAAGATAAATATGATGCATTTGGTTATTTTCAGCAGTTCAAGGCAATCGTGGAGAAAGAGAGTGGGCACCGTATCAATATCTTAAGGACCGATAGAGGAGGTGAATAAATTTCAAATGAATTTCTGAATTTTTGCAAGACCCATGGCATACAGAAACAATTCACTGTATAGTATACACCTCAGCAGAATGGTATTGCTGAAAGAAAGAACAGAACCATCATGGAGATGGCTCGCAGCATGTTGGAAGCCAAGCATTTGCCAAATGAGTATTGGGGTGAAGCAGTCACAACTACTGTATAAATTATGAACTAGTGTTCGACAAAGAGTGTGAAGAACAGAGTTCCCCAAGAAGCATGGATAGGTATGAATCATAGTGTTTCACATTTAAAAGTTTTTGGTTGTGTTGCATATGCTCATGTTCTAGATGAGCTGAGAAGGAAGCTAGACAAGAAGGGACAAAAATGTATTTTTCTCAGCTATTCAGAAGACACAAAAGCATATAAGTTGTATGATCATGTCACAAGGAAAGTGATAATCAGTTGTGATGTTAAATTTGTCGAGAACGAATCATGGGATGGAACCATCGACATAAATGTTAGGATTGTGTCGAACGTCGAGAATGATGATATGGAAGAGAAAGTGGTTCAAACACCACATGTAAATCAACCGGTCTGACCACCATAAACTCCCATGACACCAATACATGGTTCAGCACAAGGACCATCAACACAAGTAGCATCTCAATCTACACCGACAAGTACACCAAGAGGACAATAGACTCCATCAAGCATTTCATTGAGGTTGAAATCGACAGAACCGGTGAAGACAAGAATTCTGCGAGAGATATATGAAGTTGGTACACCTAATTCATTCTCTCTCTTTGAATTATTTGCACCCATATATGATCCACTAACATTTGAAGAAGCCATTGAAGAAGAAGTATGGGCACAAGCCATGGATGAAGAAATAGAATGCATTGAGAAAAACTAGACATGGGAACTGGTTGATGTACCAAAAGACAAAGATGTAATGAGTGTCAAATGGATTTAAAAGACAAAGCAAGATGCCGATGGGAATGTGCAAAAGCACAAGGCAAGAATGGTAGAAATAGGGTTCACACAGCAACCCAGCATTGACTTCAATGAAACGTTTGCACCTGTTGCACGCATGGATACAGTCAGAACTGTTTTGGCCATTGCCGCACAAAACAAATGGCATGTTCATCAAATGTATGTCGATTCGGCATTCTTAAATGGCTATCTAGAAGAGGAAGTATATGTGGAACAGCCACAAGGGTATGCAGTTCCAGGTCAAGAGCACAAAGTGTACAGATTGAAAAAGGCATTATATGGTTTGAAGCAAGCTCCTAGAGCTTGGTACAGTTGGATTGATTCCTATCTCACTGAAAATGGATTTCACAGAAGTGAAAGTGAACCAACTTTGTACACCAAAGTTGATGAGCAAGTTAAGATGTTAATTTTCTTCATGTATGTATATGATTTAATATTTACTGGTGATTATGGCACAGGGGATTTTAAAACAGTCATGGAAAGTGAATTTGAAATGACTGAACTAGGGATTATGAAGTTTTTTCTGGGCATTGAAGTTCAGCAGTATGAAAGTGGTATCTTTATATCACAGTCTAAGTATGCAAGTGAAGTTTTAAAAAGGTCTAACATGTCTAACTGCAAGATAGCCCCAACACTAGTAATAACAGGTTTAAAATTGAGCAAGGATGATGAAGGATCCACTGTAGATCCTGTGCTATTCAAAAGGATTATTGGTAGCCTTATGTATTTGACAGCAATAAGACCAGACATTATGTATGGATTAAGTCTGATCTCAAGGTTCATGGAGTCACCAAAAGACTCACATTGGCAAGCAGGTAAAATAATTCTAAGGTATGTAAGTGGCACAAAAGACCTTGGTATTATGTATTCAACCTCAGAAAATTTTAAAATCATTGGTTACAATGATATTGATAATGGAGGCAACATAGATGATAGGAAGAACAAATCTGGGTACACATTTCATTTTGGTACAGGTGTTGTTTCATGGGCTTGAAAGAAAGAGCCCATAGTAATTCTATCTTCAGCTAAAGCAGAGTATGTTGCAGCAACAAGTGTTGCATGTCAAGCTATCTGGATGAGAAGAGTCTTAAAAGACTTGTCAGAGAACCATCAAGAACCGAAAACAATCTTATGTGACAACAATTCAGCCATAGGATTAGCAAAGAATCATGTGTTTCACAAGAGAACCAAGCACATCGACACAAGGTTTCATTTTATAAGAGAGTTGGTGAACGACAAGGAAATTTGTTTGGAATTTTGCAGATCTGAAGACCAAATTTCTGACATCTTCACAAAGCCATTGGCAAAGGACACATTCTAGTATCTATGTAGTTCTCTTGGAATGAAAATTTGTCCACAGTGAACTTTGTCATAAACAGAGCATGTCTAAGCTTTGAAACATTTTGTAAATTTTGTTTTAGAAAATCCCCATCTGCTTATAATTAAGGGGGAGTGTTGGAAAAATGTAATGACTTGCATATATGTACCTGACTCTCAGCCAACTCTGTCAGAGTCTGTACAAGTCAAGATCTTGTCTGTCAATCTGACAAGAAGGAAGAGTCCACGAGTAGGCAATGTAAACCAGTCAAACATATTTCAGAAGCTAAGTTGTTAGGTAGATAGTTATTACAGTCTTTAATGGTGATTCAGTCGGCCCATGCAGAAGCAATCTTTAGGTTTCCTATAAATATAAGAAGCAAATTGTAAATCAGTTTACAGTCACACAGACATAAGAGACACAATAGAGAGACAGAGGAACTCAGGGTGAGAAAAGAGAATTCAAAGCTCAAGATTCTGTGTATGTGATTTAGTCGAAGAGCTGAAGCTGTGTAGACCGACCAGTCTAGACCAACAAGTTTAGACCGACAAGTCTGGACCGACCAGTTTGTAATCGACAAGTTTGTAATACTTTGTTATTTCCACATAGTTAATATATGAAATAGTTATGGTTGAATTCATGATTATTTGGCCGCACATATTTCCAGATTTACTTCTGTAAATGTCTCTTACAATTACTGTTAAGTGAAAGATCAAAGAACCCATAAAATTCTCACCGCATGAAAGTTCCAGGTTTTACGGCACATTGGTCAACTCAAGTCTTCCTACATATTTGGGCATATGTTTTTTTTAAGTTATTTGGATTTGTAAATGTGTCTATTTTACTTCATCCTACTCACAGGTGAAAAGCATTTGTAATTTCTTAAGTCTTTAGACTAAGAAACTTATAAAAAAAAACATACAAACTCAATTTCATGAATTTCCTTTTTGTATTTGACAATCCCAAGGAAAAAATTTCCTCAAAGATAAATATCTTTGAATATTTGTATTTCCAGGAATGTTTTGCATTTCCTTGACTTGTACTATAAGGCAGATGGCTCCCAATATCTTCTGCTTATCGGACGTTATGGATAAATTTGGCAAATTTGTTATTCTCATTATCTATCTCTTTTGATAATAACAGCTCATAATCCCATGACAATCGTAGACTAGTAGTATAATATATTTTCAACTTGTATATTTTGCTTCAATGACATCAAATGGATTTTGGTCAAACGTTTTTTATCCTTGTCCAATGTAGCCCTTCAAGCAACCATTCAATTTCAATCCAAGAAAACTTATTTTGTGGCTTTGCATAAATTATTTTGCAGTTGTCTTGGATGGATAAGTTTGAGAGGGGAAATAAGAACATCCAAGCTATAAGAAAACTGAAGGGTAAATGGAAACTGCTTAGCAACGTATAAAAACATCGAGACCATTATAAAAGCAACCCAGGTAACACAAATTCACCTAAGCAGATCAGAAATATGGCCACGCAAGGGGTAAATGCACAACAAAGAACTGAATGGTCAATAATGAAAACAACAGTCTACGAAGAGATACATTTTCCCGCAAAATTCCAATTCGACAAATTCTAACAGAAGTGTAACAACTCTTTTTTAGGGCCATTAATTTCAAAATCCAAACTGGAATGGATGCTGTGTACCCTCTCAATGATGGTGTGTATTCTTTGATAATCTGGCTCCTGGCTATAGTGATAACATTGGCTTTAGTTTTTGTTAATGGATTTGGTTAGTAGCTCCATCTCTAGCTATGGGTTTTCTCTTCATAGTTCACTTGTTTCCACTGTGCAAAGGTCCCTTATCTTCCCATTCATTTTCTCTCTCTTCAAGGTTTTGCCAATGGTGAGTCTTCTTTATCTTCAAGTACTACTTGGACTCATCTATTCTGATATGATATAATCTGTAAATTAGGGGCTAAGAGCCAACTAGCTTAACCAATATAAATATTAAGTGGATTTTCAACTTTGGTCTCTATTCTCAATATTATACAAGCTTTGTTATTGAAAATGGATTCAAAGAATTGTTATAAGTATAATGTGCATTCACCACCACCAACAAAAAATTAATTATAAGAGCAATTTATTAAAGTAAGACCATGCAAAATATTACTAATCACTAATAACTTTGTTTTAGGTACAACTCTTGTGCATATCAATATCCAACAAGAGGAATTACTTAGTCACTATGCCTACCAAGGTGTTGAGGTTCAATTCCATGATTGCAATTACTTTCATGTTTTAAATTTTAAAGTAAGTGAAGTGTTTTGATTCATGGGATTCATTGTCTGAAATATTCCCAACATTCACATTCTACACTAATGAAAACATCATTCAAGTTAGCTTTCCTTGGTGTATGAAAACTGAGTTTTTTCAATGCTCATGGTTTTTTTTGAATATTAATCCTAAATGAAAAGGAATAAACCTTTGAATCTCTCTAGGGCTCAAATATTCTAGGTGTATCAAAATTATTAATATTATTGACAAGGCATACAAAGTGAAGAAGTTCTATATTAACCTGAACGCAAAATAAATTAGAGTGGATCTATTTATACCAAAGGAGAATTCTTTTGTGAGCTAAGAACAAATGGTGAGATGCAAGTTCCTATGTGAGGTTACATCCAATGTTAGTTGGCTACATTCGAACTCTAACAACTAACTTTGTTTGAAAATACAAACACCAAGACCCACCCTAAGAGAAACATAGGGAGGAAACAAAACAAAAATGGGTCCCGACAACTAGGCATGACGAGGTATCCATGTACAAAGCTCTCATAACCGGGGTAAAGGAGAAAATCTCATGGTAAAAACTCCTCCCCTTAAGAGAGAAAGTAGACATGTTGAGCTCAATGCATGTTCCAAACTACTGATCCTCAAGAATGAGTGCTAATTTTTGAGAAGACATCATATGCACTAAGTGTCCCTATGGTCACTAATCCATCTTACCCACCTACAAGGGTATCTAGTCATTGCAACCTTCCAGTCAAATAGGAACTAGTGCTTTGTACAAAGTTCACTGTGAATATGTTTGATCTAGATCATTAATGGGGAATAAAAATCAATCTAGGAATAATTGCATACCACCCCCTCACCCCACCACAATGCTGAAGCTAGTGGTAAAGGTGACAAAAATGCATGTCGCAACTGATGGCTAAAGATACGGAGTACAAGATAAACGAAACAAAGACATACAATCAGGACAACAATCCTCAATGCATACAATCATGGACAACAATCCTCAATATGAGTTTCAAATAACAATTTCGTTTTAGGTACCCATTTACAAGTGAGGAATGAAAACATTTCATTGACAAATGTGGCCTGCAGCCACTCTGTTGAAAGAGTACAAAAATCTCTTCTCAACATTGCAAACAAAGGAAATAAAAGTAAGGCTCTAAGAGGAGTGATGGAAAACTAACAACCGATAACCCTTGAATGCAATAGGAAAAAATGATGCCAAAAAACCTCCAATTATCTAATGTCACTATATTTGACATTATGTTGACATGCAATAAACTGTCTACACTGGAAAAAATAAAATTGTAGGATTCTGCTAGTCCATAGGCAGATATGCTTCCTTTGGTAGCACAAAAAAATCTGGTAGATAATACAGAAGAAGAAGACGAAGAATGCCAGACCCCTAAGTAGGAGGAACACAAGATACCTCCTCCTTTGTGTTGTCCACTGGCGCAACCCAAAATCAGATCGATAAAGAAAATGTGAAGTACAAGTCTTCCTAAAGGAGTTTTGATACCCTCTAACCATCCTCATATGCTCTGGCTGTTCTTTCACGGCCAGCATGAATATGAAGAGAAACCCCAGATCGGTCCCTCCCAAAATGTCTGAAATAGAATATAATATAGTGTTTAGACAATGTTTCCTTATGGTGAGTTACACTAATAGAAATAAGGGTTAATGTCTAAGGTGGTAGGATTTTAGAAGGTTGTTATGCACTAATGATGCTAGCAAATTATGATTCGTTTCTCTGAATACTGTAACGAGTAGATCTGATATTTTTACTAACTAATCTGATTTCTTATTGTTTGTACTAGGATTGTGAAGAGCACCGTAGGCCATCACAAATTGCTAGTGAAAGTTTGAATATTTTTTTGTGAATTTCGTTTTTGTATTCATCAATCCCAAGGGAAAAAGTTCCTCAAAGATGAATATCTTTGAATATTTGTATTGCAGGGAATGTTTCGTGTTTGCTTGACTTGTATCGTAAGGCACACACCTCCCAATATCTTATGCTTATCGAACATTATGAATAAATTTGGCAAAGTTTTTATTCTCATTATCTATCTCTTTTGATAATAACAACTCTGAATCCCATGACAATCAATCCTAGACTAGCAGTATAATATATTTTCAATTTGTATATTTTGCTTCAATGGCATTGAATGGGTTTTGGTCAAATGTTTTTCTCCTTATCCAATGCAGCCCTTCAAGCAACCATTCAATTTCTATCCAAGGAAACTTATTTTGTGGCTTTGCATAAATTATTTTGCAGCTGTCTTGGCTGCATAAGTTTGAGAGGGGAAATAAGAACATCCAGGCTAACAGAAAACAAAAGGGTAAATGGAAACTGCTTTGCAAGGTATAAAAACGCTGAGACGATTACAAAAGAAACCCAAGTAACACAAAATCACCTAAGCAGATGAGAAAGATCGCCACACAAGGGGTAAATGCCCAACAAACATGTTAATGTTCAATAATGAAAAGAATGGTCTACGAAGAGATATATTTTCCCCCGAAATTCCAATTCGACAACTTCTAACAGAAGTGTAAGGGCCATTGATTTCAAAATCCAAACTGGAATGGATGGCGTGTATCCTCTCAATGGATGGTGTGTATTCTTATATAATCTACCTCATAGCTACAATTCTAACGTTGTCTTTAGTTTTGGTTAATGGATTTGGTTAGTGGCTCCATCTCTCGCTATTGCTCTTCATAGTTCACTTGTTTCCACTGTGCAAAGGTCCTTTATCTTCCTATTCATTTTCTCTCGCTTCAAGGTTTTTTCAATGGTGAGTCTTCTTTTTTGTTCAAGTACTACTTTAGAATATAGTATTCAGCTCTTCTGATACGATTTAATCTGTAAATGAAGGGCTGACAGCCAACTAGATTAACTAGCATGAATATTAAATGGATTTTCAACTCCGGTCTCTATTCTCAATATTATACAAGCTTTGTTATTCCAAATGGATTCAAAGAATTATTCTGAGTATAAAGTGCATGCACCACCAACAACAAAAAACTTAATTATAAGTTCAATAAATAGAATAAGACCTTGCAAAATATAACTAATCACTAGTAACTCTGTTTTAGGTACAACTCTTGTGCACATCAATATCGAACAAGAGAAATTACTTAGTCACTATGCCTACCAAGGTGTTGAGGTTGAATTCCATGACTGCAATTACTTCCATGTTTTAAAGTATAAAGAAAGTGAAGTGTTTTGATTCATAGGGCTCATTGTGAAATTGTTTTGATTGATGGGATTCATTGTCTGAAATATTCCCAACATTCACATTCTACACTAATGAAAACACCATTCAAGTTAGCTTTCCTTGGTGTATGAAAACTGAGTTATTTCAATGCTCATGGTTTTTTTGAATATTAATCCTAAATAAAAAGGAATAAACCTTTGAATCTCTATAGGGCTCAAATATTCTAGTTGTATCAAATTTATTAATATTATTGACAAGGCATACAAAGTGAAGAAGTTCTATATTAAATTGAATGAAAAATAAATTAGAGTGGATCTATTTATACCAAAAGGAGAAGTCTTTTGTCAGCTAAGAATAAATGGGGAGATGAAAGTTCCTATGTTATCTTACATCCAATTTTAGTTGGCTACATTCGAACTATAACAACTAACTTTGTTGGAAAATATAAACACCAAGACCCCCCCCTAAGAGAAACACGAGGAGGTAACAAAACAAAAATGTGTCCTGACAACTAGGAATGATGAGGTATCCATGTACAAAGCTCTCATAATCGGGGTAAAGGAGAAAATATCATGGGAAAAACTCCTCCCCATAAGATAGAAAAGCACACATGTTGAGCTCAATGCATGTTCCAAACTAATGATCCTCAA
Organism: Pseudotsuga menziesii; assembly: GCA_001517045.1. NCBI lineage: Eukaryota > Viridiplantae > Streptophyta > Pinopsida > Pinales > Pinaceae > Pseudotsuga > Pseudotsuga menziesii. The sequence continues at coordinate 425,536 of LPNX011183125.1, forward strand.
GAATGAGTGCTAACAATCGAGAAGACATCATATGGACAAAAAAACCTAGACACCTGAAAGAAAGGAAGGTGGGAAAACACAAAGCTTTTCTTCCATAAATTCAAGGTGTAATAGACAAAATTGCAAAGCACTTGAAGAAGAAAAGTATCGACTATGTGTGCTCGCCCCTTAAAAACATCAAAAAACTCCTAAAATCGGTCAAAGACCCCATTGACCCTACCCTAAAAAAAGGGTGTCTACATGATTCCGTGTGAATGTGGGAAGGCCTACATCGGTGAAATAGGGAGATCCATTAGAACGAAGGTTAAAGAACACTGCACAGACATCCGGCTAGACAAAACACAAAAAACCGCTTTGTCCCAACATTCCCATGGCACAAAACACCCTATTAAGGTTGAAGACATGGAAGTCCTTCCTCATGCTGATAATTGGTCTTTGAGAAGGATCAGAGAGGCAATTGAAATTGTCAAACACCCCAATTGTCTAAATAGGGATGTTGGCCTCACCATCAGCACGTCATGGCTCCCTAACATGACTAAATTTAGCTAGCAAATACCAAAATAGTTAGTAAAACTTAGAAATCTTAAAATTTAAAAGTTAAGAAATCAAAAAATTAAAAACTAAGAATTAATCAAAATTAGGAATTAATTAACTTTAATATTTTTATTACTTTAATTTAATTACTTTAATTTTTAGTTTTATAATAATTAAAACATAATGAAAACCCCACTTTAAATTCTAACTTAAAAAAAACATTAATATAAAATAACACAAATTGAATTTTTTAAATAAAACATTAATTTTTTTTAAAACTTTAATTTAAACATTAATTTAGTAAAAAACATTAATTCAAACATTAATATAGTATAACATTAACCATTAATTAAAACATTAATATAACATTTAATTGGAAAGTGGTTAATAACTATAATAATCAATCTAATAAATTAAAATTTTATAAACTAAAAAACTTTACAATCACTTTTAATAAAACTTTTTAGTTAAAAAATTTTAATAAAACTTTTTCGTTAAAAAATTTTAAGAAAACTTTTTAGGTAAAAAACTCTTATACTATAATAACTTAAAATTAAATAAAAAATTTTAATTTAACTTAATTAAACCTTTTAATTAAAAAATATACATTAATTCATAAACTGTTATAAAACTTTTATCTAACCTTTAGAAAATAAAACCCTAATTGTTGGTTAACTATGAGAGTCCTATACTTATAAGGAGTGGAGATTCTAAGATCATGTTAGGTATCGATTATGTCCTGATGATGAGCCAATAATGGCCCGAAACATTGACAATAAATCATTATCTATCGCACACTCTCCATAAGATGCCATCAACATCTACCGCGAATTCTCAGCCAAAACTATTTCTGACCGGTATGGAGCGGATATACTGAGAAATATAAGAAGCCTAGAGAAAATTAGGATCTTCAAAGGAAAGAAAATTGCTCAACTATCCTTTCTCAAAAAACGCACAAACAACAATATTATTCCAACATTTGCTAGGGTTTCACACATCCTAATAAGTAATCGTAACAATCACATTTTCAACAAAATGATTGTGATGTTAGTTCATTACCATATCAAACTTTTGTGTTCCACCTTATATAAAATAGATTGTGAACTCTTAGAACTCCACCTTTGTCTTTCTAATGCTCTCGATAAGGATTTCTAGGACTACTCGAATGGGTTCCCATTTCACAGATCCAATGCAAAGTTTGCAAAACCACTGCTAAACTTAAGAATAAATTTACCATGCTAGAACACAACAGCGATATACTTCAGCAGTCTAATGCAGCAAGAGAAACTGAGTTCTCTCCCAGCTGATGATGAGAAATGGAATTGGAATCGTGACATGCTAACATGTCAGGTCAATGAATAGAACGGCGATATGCATCAGCAATCCAATCTGGTGAGTGAAAATAAAACAGATGTAGATCAACAAAGTTGGAATTGCGACCTGCCTACTTATCTTGTGAATGTACTTGACAAGATGGAGAACACCCAACCATATCACCAGCCAGAATCTTTCACCTACCTTGATCACTCATAGGTTGATCACTCACTAGCTACACAACCAATCTCTCAACCCATTTCTTAACCACTTGCTCAGGTCACTCAACCAAGCACCCATCCCTAGGCTAAGTCAATCGAAAAGCTTCATCAACAAGCCACTCAGCCGAATCACGATGAAGGTGCCCAGCCTCGTCAACCGCATCAACGAGTCGCTCAATTTTGTGCTTGGGTCACTCTACCAATCACCCATCCTTAGGCTCAGTCACTCAGGTAGCTACATCAACGAACCATTCAACCTAATCATGAAGAGAATGGAGGCACGTAGCCTGGTCAACTACATCAACAGGTTGTGCGTTGTGGATTTAATAAAGGCACTAGGCATGTTCTTGCAAATGCTAATGGTGACCAGTCAGGAGATGAACCAACGCATGACCAGCCTCTTGATCACGATGAAGGTGCCTAGACTAGTCAACCACATCAACGAGTAACTCAAATGTGTGCTCAAGTTGCTCCACCAATCACCCAACCATACACTCAGTCACTCGGGAGGCTGCATCGACAAACCACTCAGCCTAGTCACGATGATAATGGAGGCGCCCAGCCTGGTCAACTACATCAAGGATTCGCGTGTCCTGGATGTAATAAAGGAACCGAGCATGTTCTTGCAAAGGCTAATGGTGTCTAGTCACGAGATGAATCAACGCATGACCAGCCTCTTGATCACGACTTTCCTACTCGTCGATACAAAAACCAACAACAAGCCTCTTTGAAACCAGGAACTCCACTGGTTAGCAAACTTACACATCAACATACTCAATCCAAAACTAGGACAAGAGACCCTAACCGACTCATTGTTAACCTTTCTGAGACAGAACTTAATCTTTCCTCCAGAATATTTCTTGAGAAAGGCCTCAATTTTGTGATTGCTCCGAGAAAGATTCTGATTGAAGATATTATTTGCAACATTAAAGATAGCATTAAACATCTTACCGAAAGTGAAGCTGAAGAGGTGCGTCCCAACTGTGCTCATACATTAAGGAGAGCTAAACCACCTAAACCCAGCATTACCAATGAAGAATACAAGGCCCTCAAGTAACTTAGAAAGAATGACCAAATTTTCATCTTGAAGGCGGATAAAGGAGGAGCTACAGTTATCCTCAAAAAAGATGACAATGTGACCAAGATGGAAGCCCATCTTGATCTGAGTGGCTGCTATAAAAAACTTAATAAGAATCCCCTCTCCCACATTACAAGAGAAGTTGTGGAGACCATAAAGGGATCATACATTGATAATGATATAAAGAAAAAACTCCTTATTTTTGATCCCTTGATTCCAAGAATTTACGGACTCCCTAAGATCCACAAACTAGGTATTCCTCTTCATCCCATAGTTGACACCATAGGCTTCCCTACCTATAGGCTTGCGAAATTCCTTGCAAACAAATTAAAGGATTTAGTAGGCAGCACAAGCTCCTTTATCAAAGACTCCCCTTTCTTCATTAAGAAAATAAAAAATGACACTTCGATGGGAATGAGCTACTCCTGAGCCTTGACATTGTATCCCTCTTCACAATGATTCCCATAAATGATGCAATCAAAGTCATTGAGGACCTTACTGACCATGAAACAACTGAGTTAGTAGGCTTATGTCTGAGATCCACATTTTTCTGCTTTCAAGGAGAGCTTTACGGACAAACCTTTGGGGTCTCCATGGGCTCTCCCCTCTCGTCGATTATAGCCAACCTCTTCATGGAAAAATTTGAACAAAAATCTATATCCACAGCACATTCAAAACCTGAGTGGTGGTCAAGGTATGTGGATGACACTTTCTTAGTTTTGGCACATGGTAAAGAGGAGCTTGAAAATTTTGTGGATCACCTTAATAAACAATCTGATTGCATTAAATTCATAATGGAGATGGATTAGAGCCATTGCCTACCTTTTCTTGATACAATGATTATCAAAAAGCAAGACACGAGCATATCTCATAAGGTGTAGAGAAAGAAACCCACACTAAGCAATACCTTCACGCTCTTTCTCACCATCATCCACAACAAAAAATGGGAGTCATGAACACCTTGATCATAAGGGCCATCTAAGGATTTCAGATACAGAACACCTAGAAGCAGAAAAAGAACACTTACATTATTTTTTCTTAAGTAATGGATATGAGGCACATCAAATGAGGAGAGCCTTTGCCAAAACAGAAAAACCTAGAAACCTAAAAGAAAAGAAGGTGGGATAACACAAAGCTTTTCTTCCATACATTCAAGGTGTAACAGATAAAATTGCAAAGCACTTGAAGAAGAAAAGTATCGACTCTGTGTTCTTTCCCCTTAACAACATCAAAAAACTCCTGAAATGAGTCAAAGACCCCATTGACCCTGCTCTAAAAAAGTGTGTCTAGATGATTCCACGTGAATGTGGGAAGGCCTACATCAGTGAAACAGGGAGATCCATTAGAACCAGTGTTAAAGAACACTCCACAGACATACCGGTAGATAGAAAGAAAAATTCCACTTTGGCCCAACATTCCCATGGCCCAAAACACCCTATTAAGATTGAAGACATGAAAGTCCTTGCTCGCGCTGATAATTGGTCTTTGAAAAGCATGAGAGAGGCAATCGAAATTGTCAAACACCCCAATTGTCTAAATAGGGATGATACCCTGATCATCAGCAGGTCATGGCTCCCTAACGTGACCAAATTAAGCTAGCAAATACCAAATTAGTTAGTAAAACTTAGAAAACTTAAAATTTAAAATTTAAAAAATTTAAAAATTTAAAAATTAAAATTAAAAACTAAGAATTAGTCAAAATTAAGAATTAATTAACTTTAATATTTTATTACTTTAATTCAATTACATTCATTTTTAGGTTTATAATAATTAAAACATAATAAAAACCCCACTTTAAATTCTAACTTTTTAAAAAGAACATTAATATAAAATAACACAAATTGAATATTTTAAATAAAACATTAATTTTTTAAAAACTTTAATTTAAACATTAATTTAGTAAAAATCATTAATTCAAACATTAATATAGTATAGCATTAATTATTAATTAAAACATTAATATAACATTTAATTGGAAAGTGGTTAATAACTATAATAATCAATCTAACAAATTAAAATTTTATATACTAAAAAACTTTATAATAACTTTTAATAAAACTTTTTAGTTAAAAAGCTTTTATACTATAATAAACTTAAAATTTAAATTAATTAAACCTTTTAATTAAAAAATATACATTAATTCATAAAGTGTTATAAAACTTTTATATAACCTTTACAAAATGAAACCCTAATTGTCGGCTGATATAATTAAGTATATTACTTTACTAAAGCTAGATGGCAACACATAATTTGCAATGTTGAAAGGAGTACCAAGAGTTGATGATATGTTAGGTTCCTTACAAACATCTTCCTCTACAACTAGGATTCCAAATGCAGCATGAGAATTTCGACTTACTCAAGTATGGGAAAATAACTCAAATCCTGAAGGGATAACATAAATGATGGTTCCACATATGTGCTTAATTGGTTTGAAATGGGATCTTCTCCCATCAATAAGTATAACACCGAGGGATTGTTTGATATGACATTTTTTGACATTATTTCCTAGAGGGGAAGTTTATTGGTTTTAAGGATGAATATGAAATGCCCATTTTCTGAGTATGCCAAACATCTACTTAAATATTGTGACAGTAGGTTTGGAATCCACCCTCACTTTAGATACTTTTTACTTAACATTATCATGAGACATCGTTCTCAAGGTTCCAACACATTTTTGTAAAATAAAATACAGTTTATCTACCTACAACAATGGAAGAGTTACGAGAAACATTTACAAAATATTCCAGATCTAGACTAGCAAAAATATTAATGAGATTTGGAATTGTACTAAGACATACATGTATATTGGAGCAACATGAGTTATGTGACTTGATTCATCAAGTTGGGTATCCCAATATATTCTTCACATTAATTGCAACAAATACGATATGTAGTGGCCAAATTTGCATAACATAATGTTCACTACCATTCCTCTAGATCCTAGTGATGCAAGGAAATGGAGACATAAAAAAATGTGTTTGATAATCATCATATTGTATCACATTATATACACTTAAGACACCTAATTTTTTGAGATGAGATTTTCATTCATTTTCATCAAGCTATGGATTATTGGTGTCTCTATGAATGGAAACATCATGGATTGAAACATTTCCATGAATTTTGTGGTTAAAAATTATCATTGCATGAAATCTATTGATAATAACGTATTCAAGGCTTCAACAAGGTTTCCAAAAAAATCCAGTATTCCTTGGTGGAAGGTCAATTATACTTGTTGGTGATTTATGCCAAATGCCATTTGTCATGGATAAACCTATAAATATATCTAAAGGTCATGCATAAGAGTTAAGCAACTCATTCACAACAATTTTGACAAGGTTGATACTTTGTTTTAACAAGATGAAGAAAACAATGAGCAACAATGTTCTCAACTTATGTTGATAAACGCTAGAGATGTAGCGTCATTAGTGGAAGACTTAAATTACTTATGACTCATACAAATACCTCATTCGATGCTTCGACAAAAAAATCCTTTGATAATGTCATAAATTTGTTTGCAACAAATGATCATGTATGACAACATAATAAGTGTTGTATAAGAAATATGAATTGTCCCATTGCAAAAAGTGTTCCTACAAGAATAAGAAGAAGTATTTCGTGGAATCATATGAGGAAGACTTGGAACTAGATTCACTTATTGCAATAGGAGGTAGGGTAATGCTTACCTAAAACATTGGGATATATGTAGGACTCGCCAATGGTGCTCTTGGAGTTGTAGAGCAAATGGTGTATAACCCTAGAACATTACCCCCATAACCACCAACATATGATTTGGTAAGATTTGATAAATATGTGGGGGTTCCATGGGATGAATCAATCTGTCAAACTGTTTCTATTATACCGATTGAAAGGTGTAATTAAAATACAACTTTCATTGAAACTCGCATGGAGGTTAACAATCAATAAGTCATAAGGATTGACATTGGAGAAAACAAATATTAATATTGGGAAGCAAGAGAGGAGGGTATGCAATTACTGAGGCTAAAGCTTTGAATGGTCTTCAATTTCAACATCCATTTTCATATGATCAATATGAAAATATGACAAAAGTAGCATGTGTGGCTATTTGAAAAGCCAATGAATATAGATTGATATTCATTACTTCGTAATCTATTTCTTATTGAATATAGGCATCCTCTTGCTTTCTTACTATTCATATGTTTCATCAATAAAAAATGTTATTCATCTTATCTCTCATTTAAATTTTGAAGTTGCCTTTCAAATACTTGAGATATATAATCAATATCATCCACATAATTAATATGACCAATCAAAATGTATCTAAACTCTAAATCTACCATACAAGAAAAAAAATTCAAATAAATAAAAAACCCTAACCTATCCAACATGCTAAATCTAAAGTTTACATATATCTATAATAGTTATAGAACTAGGTGTGAAAGTTCTCCAATAGGTGGATTGTTGTTTTAGAGAAAGTTCGACCATATTGCTATACAAATCTTTTTATCCTCATTGTATCGTTTTCGTCCAAAAAATTAAAAAATTGTCAGAATCGTATCGAAATTCGGTGGAATAAAGAGGTATATCTTTTTAGGTATTAAGATCAATAATTCTATCTCATTGTACTCAGATGTGTCCACTGTATTTTTAAATGAAAATTATATTATTGTTTATTACATTATTTCAATGAAAATTCTATTATTGGATGTTGCATTTTTTTAATGAAAATTCTATCGTTTCAATGAAAATTTCTAAGCCAGAATTTTCTTAGGAATCAAGAAGGTCATTTACAACTTCCAAAGACTTTTGTTTTCTACTTTTCGACATTGTTAGACTTTTGTTTTCTTCTTTTTGACGCTATTCATCCTTTTTGAATGATCCTTCCCTTTCTGATGTTGTTCATCCTCGTTGAATGATCCTTCCCAAACCCGATATGCAATGGAAGCATGTTGTGCAAGCTACCTATGCTTTCTTGGAGGCAATATTTCCTCTCAATGCGTCTTAGCTCAGATCCTGTTCCATAGGAATTACAATAAGAGATGTTCATGTTCCATCAGATCATCAATACTGGATTCCTGTATGTATTGAGTGTTAGGTTTTAGAAAATGTTGTTGTGTTTGACATTATGTTTCCAGGCAATAAACTATCTATACTAGAAAAAATAAAAATGGAGGATTCTGCCAGTCCAGAGGCAGATATGCTTCCTTTGGCAGCACAAAAAAATCTGGTACATAATATAGAAGAAGAATACGAAGAATGCCAAACCCCTAAGTCGAAGTAACACAAGATACCTCCGCTTTTGTGTTGTCCACCGGAGCAGCCCAAAGTGAGATCGGTAAAGAAAATGCAAAGTACAAGTCCTACTAAAGGAGTTTTGATCCCCTCTAACCATCCTGATCTTCCCTAGCTGTTTAGTCATGACTAGCATGAATCTAAAGGGAAACGCCAGATCGATCCCTCCAAAAATTTATGAAATAGAATATAATATAGTGTTTAGACAATGTTTCCTTATGGTGAGTTATAGTAATAGAAATAAGGGTTAATGTCTAAGTTGGTAGGTTTTTCGAAGGTTGTTATGCAGTAATGATGCCAACAAATTATGATTCGCTTCTGTGAATACTGTAACGAGTAGATCTTTTTTTTTTACTAACCAATCTGATTTCTTATTGTTTGTTGTAGGATTGTGAAGAGCACTGTAGGCCGTCACAAATTGCGAGTGAAAGTTTGAATATTTTTTTGTGAATTTCATTTTTGTATTTGACAATCCCAAGGGAAAAAGTTCCTTAAAGACGAATATCTTTGAATATTTGTATTGCAGGGAATGTTTTGTGTTTACTATTAGTCGAATTTGACTGTTAGAAAAAGAAAAAAAAATTCGCTGCCGGAAATAATGAGGTTAAGTATGGGAAATGTTTTATAATTGTCGAATCTCGAGGTTTATAACCAAGAATTAACTGTGGGAGATGTTTTTGTTTTTTTACATACTAACACTGCAGGCTTCACCAAGAGAATGACCATTTCTACAATTGTCATACACTATGGTATATAATCTACCTGTGTATATTAAGTTGGGTTCAATTGCTCATAAAAAAGTAAGGAGTAACTTTTCTAGATGATTTAGAGGGTTATAAAACTCATGACTGATGATTAAATTTGTTGCGACTTATTAAATTCTAATCAATAATTACTAAAATTTTGATTCTTTGACTAACGATGTAGCTGACTCACGAACCGGGACAATGACAGTAAAGTCATGCAAGGCACCAAGGAGTGTGCATTATGAATAGTCAAAGATGAAACGTATACTAAATACGAACAAGGAAAGATCAAATGTTGCGAGAGCACAATGGTGTTAGGCAATTGATTGCCGCAAGAGCACAATGGTGTTAGGCAAGTGCTTCCCGCGTGAGCACATTTGGTGTTAGGCATATATGTTGCAGGAGCACAACAGTGTTAAGCAAGTGATTTCCACGTGAGCACATTGGTGTTAGGAATATGGTGTGGAAAGAATAAGACATAGGCAAAACTAGACATCTAGAAGATAGGATGTTGTTTGATGTCACTGAGGAGGAAGATTTTAGCTATTGGTTAAAAGGAAGAGTAACCTCAGGAATTGCTGTAAGTCCACACGAGAATGGAAAATGAAACTCAAGGGAGAGTTTGGAAAGAAAAATTGACAAACATAAAACACGTTAACAAATTTTCCAGGTAACTAGATCATTACATTCTTAAGGTGTAATGTGAAGAAAATATTTCCTGAAGTCGACGACAACATAACTATCCAAAACACCAACACCCAAAGGGTAGTGAACATGTTTTGTTGATGAATAAACTGCATTAGGAAAATAATTAACTAGAAAGTGTCCCATAAGTTGTTTATTATTACAATGCAAAAGGGATCTATGTGTTTTTTTTTTAGTTGAATTATTTTAATGCACTGAAGAAAATTGGGCTAGACCCAAACCTGTTGCAAGAAATTGCAGGTCCTGAACGATGGGAACTTAAGAAGAACCAAAGGATCTCTAGGGTTCAGGACAAAGAGATGAAAAGAAGAAAAGATGACAAAGTAAAAGAAGGAAACTTGGTCAAAGAAAATGCTGGAACAACGAGGACAGTGTTATCTTAAGGGGAGAAGGATGTAACATCCCTCTTAAATTTCCTCTGTATATTTTGTAATTTTTGAATGTATTTGTTCTCTCTTGAGGAGCTAAAGGTCAATACCCCACCAGCAAAACCATGTATGTTAGGTGATGCGATTTTCCTAAGCCATAGACCTGGTAGTTACGAGGCCACGACACGGCTTAACAATAGACGACCGAATCTACTAGGGAAGGTAAAACAATGAATGGGTCTATGGGAGGAAGAGTGAACGTCTTCTTTCAATGACATAAGGTTTTAAGTGTCATCCTAGGTTGAAGTAAGTATAAGTGGACTAACTTACATTCTGGATTTTTTGAGTTAATATCTGCACCTACCTGGATACATGTTTCGCCAAAGCTCATCTCGACTAAGACACCTTAGCTTAGCACTTACTCTGATCTAATCCCGGATAGAGGAAGTCGCACTCAATTTTTAGTGTCAACATAAAAGAGTGAAGGAGTTAAAGTTGAAAGAGATAAAAAAGGAGAAAACAACCTAAGGAATTAATTTATTGAAGGGACTGTATAGGTCGTGGCCCTTAGAAGATATCAAAGAACGTATCTTTTTCAACATACATCATTTATTAATTAAATGGTGATATACCATCTATTTAGATGAATATATATAAATATTTATACTAGACATATATTTAATAGATATATGGGTCTAAATATGTATATATATATACACATATTAGATGGCGACAGGGAAATGCCACCTTGGTGGGCACGATGAGTGCGTTATCCCTTATAATCAGTAAAAAAATATATAATAACCTTTAACTTCTAAATGAGGTAAAATTTCCTATGATAAGGATATTTCTGTCTATAACAAGTGTTAAGGTGTTGATTTACCTACTCTCCAAAACGATTATTAGACTATACCACCTGCTTAAGTTCGTTAAGCATTACATTTAAAGGAAATATATTTTTAAAGCAAAAGATGATTTTGGTTGGACGCATGTCTGCAAGTTGTCACTAGACTGCAAATTGTAGGGAAGTGTGCCCCAGCAAAATCAGTGGCATAAGTACTGCCTTAATTTATGGGAAAATGGGCGCACCATAGGGGAGAACCGTTTTATTCTAGGGTATTTCTAAATTGAGAAATTTCTTCAGAGTGGGAGTGGTCTCTTCTTGGGAAGGGATAATGGATGGAAGGCTGGGAGCATGGGATTGGGAATCACCCTCCTTACTCCATCTTCCCTGAAAGCGAGAGATTTTCCATTGGGGATATCTCCTCAAAGGGGCATGGGATCCTCTTACTTTCGAACAAGGGAATGATGGAGATTGGAGAACGATGGGGGTGAGAGCCAACGTAACTCCAGATCTGGCCAACATTCATCTTCAACATCAAATCGATTTATATCCAAGGCGTGGGTCGATACCGTAAATGCGATTTACTGTAATACATGAGTATGTATTTATCCATTGCCTGGATCTAGCATTTCTAGGTTCTCCTTGGAGGTGCAATCTAACTAAAACCCTGGTCGAATGGTACTTACTTCTAATTTCTTGCACTTTCTAGGTTTAAGATATACGTGGGTGTAATTTAATCGTAGATGAGATGTTGTTTTAAAATTCGCTGAGATGTTGTTTTAAAATTTGCTTCCTATTTTCTTATAAGTAAAGATTACAAAAAATTACCATTTAATCTCATTGAATTGATAGTTATTAGTTGACGGTAATGGTAATGGCATTCTTATGCGACCCAATACTCCACCGTGATGTATCTTCTTTCATTGAGTTGTTTAGACTAAGTTTGCAGGCTACGATTTTTCATTTATAGACTGAGTTTATAGGCTGTGATTTTTGCATTAATAGACTGAGTTGTAGGCTGCAAATTTTCATTAATAGACTGAGTTTGCAGGCTGCGATTTCGCATTTATAGACTGAGTTTACAGGCTGTGATTTTTGCATTAATAGACTGAGTTTATAGGCTATCATTTTTAAATTAATAGACTGAGTTTGCAGGCTGCGATTTTTGCATTAATAGATTGAGTTTGCAGGCTGTGATTTTTCATTAATAGACTGAGTTTGCAGGTTGCGATTTCTCATTTATAGACTGAGTTTACAGGGTGCGATTTTTGCATTAATAGACTGCGTTTACAGGCTGCGATTTTTGCATTAATAGACTGAGTTTGCAGGCTGCGATTTTGCATTAATAGACTGAGTTTGCATTCGTGATATATGAACATAAAAACTAGGCTATGATTTGTCTTAATAAATTGCATTTGCCTTCATATTTGAACATAGATACAGGCTGCGATTTAAGACTGCGGTTTCCTTCATGGTTTGGACATAGATATGCAGACAGTGATATGTCTTAATGACTTGAAAATAGACATAAAGACTGTAAGGTGCATAGGCTATGAGCATGATTTTATCATCCTGTCATACTCTTATGTGGTACCTCTCTTGGATTACTTGTCATCCAGTCATTTGTTATTTATTGCATGTGCATATAGGCTTGTATTACGCTAGCATACTCGATTTAAAAATGGCCGAGGCTAAGTTGAAAAGTTCTGATACCCAATAGCAGCTATGAAGTTCTGGTTGAAAGGGTGTATTTCAAAGGGGATGGTTTTGGGTTGTAGTACTGATGTTGTCATAAAAATATAGGCCAGGTTCAATAGACTAAGCATGTGGTATTTTCAGGAGGCATACAATTTTGACATAATTTAATTACCTCAGTCATGTAACCTTATGTTTCTGATTGTATCTTATGGACATTAAACTATATAGAGCGAGAGAGCATGGAGTTCCTCTTTTCTTCCTTGTAAAAGAAGAAGAAGTTGCAGATGAAGTGCTGCATATCTGTGAACTTCCAAGAATTGGTTAAATAATAAAAGATTAGCACCTTTGGTGGATGTAACCTGTGGCTAGGGTGAACCACGTATATCTTGTGTCTTTGTTTTACTGTTGATTTATGTGTGTCATGAATGTTTATGCATAAAAGGATATAATTATGTGTCGAATGGTTCATTTTCGTAATTATGATATGTTAAATGGTTGAATTACATGTTATTGAATAAAGTCTCTGCCTATGTCTCAAGCATTATAAAGAATATTAACCTTAAAAGGGATTTCAATGGTAAACCTTGTTACAATCAAATCTAGGATGTTCTGGTGATGATGTAAAATGGGTTTCGTTCTTATTATCATTCTCAATTCCTAGGAATGGTTGTTCAAAAGCATAAAGTGCTCTTGCAACAATGATTTGGCTCTTACCTATGTGTGCATGTCACATGATTTCTTGCACAAGCAACTATAATCTAAGGGAATATTAGAATGTATAATGCATGGATTTTGGTTTTATATGATTGTGTATGCCATGAATATTTAACAGGGTTACAGGTATTTTCTCAATAAGTAAAATCTGAATCTAGAGGAATGCTTTGAGAATAGGAGTAGTGTGTGGTTGTACCGAAGAAATAATTTGTCCTTTGGTAGGGAAACTTTTGATTGAAAGTTGAGGATTGTTACAATTATTTACTTAGAAATTAAACAATGAATAGTCCATTGAGTCAATCCTCTCGAAGATGATAGGCCAATAATCAGGTATTGGATGGTGGATACATGGTGGCTAAGGATTTACCTTTAAACAATTAATTCTCTAAGAGAGATCCATATTGTTAGTCGAAGCTTAATGTAGATGAAAATGTGGTTAAGGAACATTGGGGTGTGCTATCAAATGACAAGTAAATTGCTGCACCTAAGTGTTCCACCCTTGAGGGACTTACGTAATCCATGTAAGTGTTAGAAGGCATAATATACATGTTTGGTTTATGTTATCAATAGATAGTCCTAGTCAGTTGGATGTGAAATGCATAGTTGGTTTTCGGATGAGTAGAATCGATGTAAATTGTCAAACGATTTTTTATAGTGTGTGTGGTTTTGACATTATCGAACATTGATTGGACGTGTTTCATTAAAATGCCATGTAAAGTCTGACGCTAAGGTGATTAACTCATTTTGTAGTAGCTGTGAAACTAAATAATTTACCACTTTTCACACATGATAGAAATGAGGTATAAGGGGTATGTTACATATAGTATCATAGCCTGAGTGACAACGCTCGGGCATATTTTGGGCTCAACATGAAGTTGGGGAGCATGAACATGTTAATACTAACTAGCACAATGGTTTTGTGGATGCATGGCAGTGATGAACAAGGGAACTGAGTTACCCAAGCAGGCCTCAAGGATCTACGGAGGGGAATCCATTGATGATGATACAAGTGATGCGTAGAACCGAATGCAAGCTCATGTGTCATCTCGTAGAGATCTCTCCTGTACCACTTGCTTCGACGCCCTATGGTTTTGTTACTGTGAGTAACCAAACCTTCTCCATCTGCGTTTGAACTTTTTCCATATTGTAATTTGTCAAAACATGAAGGAAGAGAATACAAATCTGTATAACCCATTAATTGGATGTCATAAATACATATTCTACTATGAGTGGACAATATTAATTGCTGTCCATTCTGTAATATGAAGGACTCCAAGCGACAGGGTTTTTCCTTTTATCCCCCTTTTCTGTTTAAATGATGTTGATGGCATTTGGGTGTTGTTCATTGGTTGGTTTTGTTGTTGTTCACCACTTGGTGACAGAATTCCTAAATTGGCTAGACAAATATCATTCAAGACTATTCTGGTTTTTGACACACTTTTTCCACATTCAACTAGCGTAAACCCATCTAAACATCAAACCCAGCTATTACCTAGTTTTGATATGCACCTCGAGGTTGTGTATCTGAAATTCCAATATATTTTCCATACACCGAAGATTCAATTTTCTGTTACATGCATGAACACATATATACAAAGAGTTAATGAATCACCACACACAACTTAGACTGTAGAATGCATCTCACTCCTCTCCGATGTGGATATTGTAAATTTGAAATTATTGTTAATATCCTTGAACTTTCTTGTTATCAAGTTTAATGTGTTGTTATGATGAGGTCTCGGATTACATGCACAACCAAACAAGGTGTCTCATATAGTGAATATGAGGTTTATGGTAGCAAATGGAGAAGTAGAGGAGGTACAAATTTGCTACCAATACTGGATCAAGTTGTTGACATGATAGAAAATTTGAAATTGCAGATTAGTTGATGTGAAAACTTCTATTATGTTATAAAATATGAAATGAAGGGTTGCTTCCTACAGTGAGTATAATTTAGCCGAGTTCATATTTCTTAGTAATTTCAAGCTAGAGCCCAAAGTAATATTATGTTTACACATAGACAATTTTTCCATTTATATGAGTAAATTTAGGACGTTTGATTTGAAATTTGAAACCTTACAAATGCAATTGCCCAAGATTACGATAGAAGTCATGATTTATCTAGCTAGAAGAGGGTAAAAATCTGATTTAAAGTTAATAGTAATACTCTGCAAGCAATAACATTACTATTCTCTGCAAATTCCTCAGAAAACATTATCAAAGTTGTTAGAATGTGTTAGTGCAGGAGTCAACAAATGTTTTCCTTCATACAAGTGAAATAGATGTAATGACTACAGTGGAATGCTAATGGAATTTTCAAAAAAAGGTGCTGAGGTAAACCGTAATATGCAACCAATGAATGGGGTATAATATTATATGCTAACATTGCAGGTTATGCTAGGAACTCTATTAGTTGAAGATGTTTGTTAGAGTTTTCTTTGAAATCCATTGAATAATGAATGGGGTATAATATTATATGCTAACATATAATATTATACAAGATTTGTTATTCAAAATGGATTCAAAGAATTGTTCTGAGTATAATGTGCATTCACCACCACCAACAAAAAAATAATTATAAGAGCAATAAATAAAATAAGACCATGCAAAATATCACTAATCACTAATAACTCTGTTTTAGGTACAACTCTTGTGCACATCAATATCCAACAAGAGGAATTACTTAGTCACTATGCCTACCAAGGTGTTGAGGTTCAATTCCATGACTGCAATTACTTCCATGTTTTAAAGTTTAAAGTAAGTGAAGTGTTTTGATTCATGGGACTCATTGTATGAAATATTCCCAACATTCAGATTCTACACTAATGAAAACATCATTCAAGTTAGCTTTCCTTGGTGTATGAAAACTGAGTTATTTCAATGCTCATGGTTTTTTTGAATATTAATCCTCAATGAAAAGGAATAAACCTTTGAATCTCTATAGGGCTCAAATATTCTAGTTGTATCAAAATTATTAATATTATTGACAAGGCATACAATGTGAAGAAGTTCTATATTAGCTTGAGTGCAAAATAAATTAGAGTGGGTCTATTTATACCAAAGGAGAAGTCTTTTGTCAGCTAGAAACAAATGGCGAGATGCAAGTTCCTATCTGAGCTTACATCCAATGTTAGTTGGCTACATTCGAACTCTAGCAACTAACTTTGTTGGAAAATACAAACACCAAGACCCTCCCTAAGAGAAACACAGGGAAGAAGAAAAACAAAAATGGGTCCCGACAACTAGGCATGATGAGGTATCCATGTACAAAGCTCTGATAACCGAGGTAAATGAGAAAATATCATGGGAAAAACTCCTCCCCATAAGAGAGAAAAGCACACATGTTGAGCTCAATGCATGTTCCAAACTACTGATCCTCAAGAATGAGCGCCAACAATCAAGAAGACATCATATGGACTAAGTGTCCCTATGGTTACCAATCCATCTCACCCACCTACAAGGGTATCTAGTCATTGCAACCGTCCTGTCAAATAGGAACTAGTGTTGAGTACAAAGTTCACTATAAATATGTCTAATCTAGATCATTAATGGGGAATAAAAATCACACTAGGAATCATTGCATACCACCCCCTCACTCCCACCACAATGCTGAAGCGAGTAGTAAAGGAGACAACAATGCATGTCACAAATATTGGCTAAAGGTATGGAGTACAAGCTAAAGGCAACAAATATGTAAAAAATACCTAAAAAATAAATACTCCAAAGTGGCAAGATCCAAGACACTGTCAAATAAAGAAACTCATGGAGACAAATGAGACAAATGTATGGTGACACTCCAACAAACTGTTTGTATGAGTGGCCTGAAATCCACGACGCAATGGTGCAGGACAGCAATCCTCAATACATACCATCATGTACAACAATCCTCAATATGGGTTTCAAATAACAATTTCATTTTAGGTACCGATTTACAAGTGAGGAATCAAAACATTTCATTGACAAATGTGGCCTGCAACCACTCTGTTGAAAGAGTACAAAAATCTCTTCTCAACATTGCAAACAAAGGAAATAAAATGAAGGCTCTAAGAGGAGTGATGGAAAATAAACAACCAATAACCCATTAATGCAATAGGAAAAAGTGATGCCAAAAAACCTCCAATTATCTAATGTTGTTGTATTTGACATTATGTTGCCAGGCAATAAACTATCTACATTGGAAAAAATAAAAATGCAGGATTCTGCTAGTCCAGAGCAAGATATGATTCCTTTGGCAGCACAAAAAAATATGGTAGATAATACAGAAGAAGAAGACGAAGAATGCCAGACCCCTAAGTATGAGGAACACAAGATACCTCCACTTTTATGCTGTCCACTGGCATAGCCCAAAGTCAAGTCGATAAATAAAATGTGAAGTACAAGTCCTCCTAAAGGATTTTTGATCCCCTCTAACCATCCTCATATGCTATGGCTATTCAGTCATGGCTAGTATGAATCTGAAGAGAAGCCCCAGATCGGTCCCTCCCAAAATGTCTGAAATAGAATATAATATAGTGTTTAGGCAATGTTTCCATATGATGAGTTACACTAATAAAAATAAGGGTTAATGTCTAACTTGGTAGGTTTTTAGAAGGTTGTTATGCAGTAATGATGCCAGCAAATTATGATTCGCTTCTATGAATACTGTAACGAGTAGATCTAATTTTTTTACTAACTAATCTGATTTCTTATTGTTTGTTGTAGGATTGTGAAGAGCACTGTAGGCCGTTGCAAATTGCGAGTGAAAGTTTGAATATTTTTTTGTGAATTTTGTTTTTGTATTCGACAATCCCAAGAGAAAAAGTTCCTCAAAGATGAATATCTTTGAATATTTGTATTGCGGGGAATGTTTTGCATTTGCTTGACTTGTACTGTAAGGCACACACCTCCTAATATCTTATGCTTATCGGACATTATGGATAAATTTAGCAAATTTTTTATTCTCATTATCTATCTCTTTTGAGAATAACAGCTCAGAATCCCATGACAATCATAGACTAGCAATATAATATATTTTCAATTTGTATATTTTGCTTCAATGGCATCGAATGGGTTTTGGTCAAACATTTTTCTCCTTGTCCAAAGCAGCTGTTCAAGCAACCATTCAATTTCAATCCAAGAAAACTTATTTGGTGGCTTTGCATAAATTATTTTGCGGTTTTCTTGGCTACATAAGTTTGAGAGGGGAAATAAGAACATCGAGGCTAATAGAAAACCAAAGGGTAAATGCAAACTGCTTTGCAAGGTATAAAAATGATGAGACCATTATAAAAGCAACCCAGGTAACATAAAATCACCTAAGCAGATGAGAAAGATGGCCACACAAGGGGTAAATGCCCAACAAACAAGTGAATACTCAATAATGAAAAGAATGGTCTACGAAGAGATATATTTTCTCATGAAATTCCAATTCGACAACTTCTAACAGAACTGTAAGGGCCATTAATTTCAAAATCAAAACTGGAATGGATGGCGTGTATCCTCTCAATGGATGGTGTGTATTCTTTGATAATCTTCCTCCTAGCTACAGTGCTAACATTGTCTTTAGTTTTGGTTATTGGCTTTGGTTAGTGGCTCCATCTCTAGCTATGGCTTTGCTCTTCATAGTTCACTTGTTTCCACTGTGCAAAGGTCCTTTATCTTCCCATTCATTTCCTCTCACTTGAAGGTTTTGCCAATGGTGAGTCTTCTTTCTATTCAAGTAATACTTTACAATATAGGATTCAGTGGTTCTGATATTATATAATCTATAAATGAAGGGTTGATAGCCAACTAGATTAACCAACATGAATATTAAGTGGATTTTCAACTCTGGTCTCTATTCTCAATATTTTACAAGCTTTGTTATTCCAAATGGATTCAAAGAATTATTCTGAGTATAATGTGCATGCACCACCAACAACAAAAAAATTAATTATAAGTTCAATAAATAGAATAAGACCATGCAAAATATCACTAATCACTAGTAACTCTATTTTAGGTACAACTCTTGTGCACATCAATATCCAATAAGAGGAGTTACTTAGTCATTGTGCCTACCAAGGTGTTGAGGTTGAATTCCATGACTGCAATTACTTCCATGTTTTAAAGTATAAAGAAAGTGAAGTGTTTTGATTCATGGGGCTCATTGTCTAAGTGTTTTGATTAATGGGATTCATTGTCTAAAATATTCCCAACATTCACATTCTACTATAATGAAAACACCATTCAAGTTAGCTTTCCTTGGTGTATGAAAACTGAGTTATTTCAATGCTCATGGTTTTTTTTAATATTAATCCTAAATAAAAAGGAATAAACCTTTGAATCTCTATAGGTCTCAAATATTCTAGTTGTATCAAAATTATTAATATTATTGACAAGGAATACAAAGTGAATAAGTTTTATATTTACTTGAATGCAAAATAAATTAGAGTGGATCTATTTATACCAAAAGGAGAAGTCTTTTGTCAACTAAAAACAAATGGCGAGATGCAAGTTCCTATGTGAGCTTACATCCAACACTAGTTGGTTACATTCGAACTCTAACAACTAATTGTTGGAAAATAGAAACACCAAGACCCCCCTAAGAGAAACATGAGGAGGTAACAAAACAAAAATGTGTCGTGACAACTAGGAATGATGAGGAATCTATCTACAAAGCTCTCATAATTGGGGTAAAGGAGAAAATATCATGGGAAAAGCTCCTCCCCATAAGAGAGAAAAGCACACATGTTGAGCTCAATGGATGTTCCAAACTACCGATCCTCAAGAATGGGTGCTAACAATCGAGAAGACATCATATGCATGAAAAAACCTAGACACTTGAAAGAAAAGAAGGTGGGCGAACAAAAATCTTTTCTTCCATACATTCAAGGTATAACAAACAAAATTGCAAAGCACTTGAAGAAGAAAAGTATCAACTCTGTGTTCTCGCCCCTTAATAGCATAAAAAAACTCCTAAAATCACTCAAAGACCCCATTGACCCTGCCCT
Source organism: Pseudotsuga menziesii (assembly GCA_001517045.1). Classification (NCBI taxonomy): domain Eukaryota; kingdom Viridiplantae; phylum Streptophyta; class Pinopsida; order Pinales; family Pinaceae; genus Pseudotsuga; species Pseudotsuga menziesii. The sequence goes on from LPNX011183125.1 coordinate 446,000, forward strand.
AAAAAAAGGGTGTCTACATGATTCCGTGTGAATGTGGGAACACCTACATCGGTGAAACAGGGAGTTCCATAAGAACCAAGGTTAAAGAACACTGTGCAGACATCTGGCTAGATTGCACGCAAAAATCCGATTTGGCCCAACATTCCCATGGCACAAAACACCCTATTAAGATTGAAGACTTGAAATCCATTCCGCATGCTAATAATTGGTCTTTGAGAAGGATCTGAGAGGCAATTGAAATTGTCAAACACCCCAATTGTCTAAATAGAGATGATGGCCTCACCATCAGTAGGTCATGGCTCCCTAACGTGACTAAATTAAGCTAGCAAATACCAAATTAGTTCGTAAAGCTTAGAAAACTTAAAATTTAAAAGTTAAGAAATCAAAAAATTAAAAATTAAATTTAAAAATAAAAACTAAAAACTAAAAATTAATCAAAATTAAGAATTAATTAACTTTAATATTTTTATTACTTTAATTCAATTACTTTAATTTTTAGGTTTGTAATAATTAAAACATAATAAAAACCCCACTTTAAATTCTAACTTAAAAAAAAACATTAATATAGAATAACACAAATTGAATTTTTTAAATAAAACATTAATTTTTTAAAAACTTTAATTTAAACATTAATTTAGTAAAAAACATTAATTCAAACGTTAATATAGTATAACATTAATCATTAATTAAAACATTAATATAACATTTAATTGGAAAGTGGTTAATAACTATAATAATCAATCTAACAAATTAATATTTTATAAACTAAAAAATTTATAATGACTTTTAATAAAACATTTTCGTTAAAAAGCTCTTATACTATAATAAACTTAAAATTAAAATTAAAATTTAACTTAATTAAACCTTTTAATTAAAAAATATACATTAATTCATAAAGTGTTATAAAACTTTTATGTAACCTTTAGAAAATAAAACCCTAATTGTCGGCTAACTATCACAGCCCTATACTTATAAGGAGTGGAGATTCTAAGATCACCTCAGGCATCGATTATGTCCTGATGATGAGCCAAGAATGGCCCGAAATGTTGACAATAAATCATTATCTATCGCAGACTCTCCATAAGATGCCATCGACATCTACAGCGAATTTTTAGACAAAACTATTACTGACCAGTATGGAGCGGATATCCTGAGAAATCTAAGATGCCTAGAGAAAATTAGGATCTCCAAAGGAAAGAAAATTGCTCAACTGTCCTTTCTCAAAAAATGCACAGATAGTCATATTATTCCAACATTTGCTAGGGTTTCACACATCCTAAGAAGTAATCGTAACAATCACATTTTCAACAAAATCAGTGTGATGTTAGTTCGTGACAAGATTAGAGTTTTGCATTTCGCCTTATATAAACTAGATTGTGAACTCTTAGAACTCCAGCTTTGTCTTTCTAACGCTCTCGATAAGGATGTATAGGACTACTAGGATGGCTGCTCATTTCACAAAGCCAACGCAGAGTTTGAAAAAACCACTGCTAAACTTAAGAATAAATTTACCAGTATAGAATGCAACAGCGATATACTTCAACAGTCCAATCCGGCGGGTGATGAGCAACTAAGTTCTATCTCGGCTGATGATGAGAAATGGAATTCGAATCGTGACCTGCCTACTTATCTCGTGAATGTACTTGACAAGATGGAGAAAAACCAACCATATCACCAGCCATAACCTTTCACCTAGCCTGATCACTCACAGCTTGATCGCTCACCAGCTACACAACCCATCGATCAACCACTTGCTCAGGTCACTCAACTAATCACCCATCCCTACGCTTAGTCAATCGAAAAGATACATCAATAAGACACTCAGTCGGATCACGATGAAGGTTCCTAGCCTTGTCAACGGCATCAATAAGTCGCTCAAATTTGTGCTCAGGTCGCTCTACCAATCACCCAGCCTTACGCTTAGTCACTCGAAAAGCTACATCAATGAACCATTCATCCTGATCACGATGAGAATGGAGGCGCCCAGCTTGGTCAACTGCATCAACGAGTCACACGTCCTAGATTTAATAAAGGCACTAGGCATCTTCTTGCAAAGGCTAATGGTGACCAGTCAGGAGATGAACCAACGCATGAACAACCTTTCGATCATGATCAAGGTGCCTAGCTTAGTCAACCGCATCAACAAGTCACTCAAATTTGTGCTTAGGTCACTCCAGCAATTAGCTAGCCCTACGCTCAGTCACTCGGGAAGCTACATCAACAAACCACTCAGCCTGATCATGATGAGAATGGATGTGCCTAGCCTGGTCAACTGCATCAATGAGTTGCACCTCCTATATTTACTAAAGGCACTGAACATGTTCTTGCAAAGGCTAATGGTGGCGAGTCATGAGATGAACCAATGCATGACTAGCCTCTTGATCACGACTCGCGTATTCGTCGATATAACAACCAACATCAAACGTCTTTGAAACTGAGAACTCCACTGGTTAGCAAAATTACACATCAAGATACTTAATCCAAAACTAGGACAAGAGACCCTAATCGACTTGTTGTTAACCTTTTTGACACAGAACTTAATCTTTCCTCCAGAGCACTTCTTGAGAAAGGCCTCAATTTTGCGATTTCTCTGAGAAATATTCTGGTTGAAGATATTATTTCCAGCATTAAAGATAGTATTAAACATCTTCCTAAAAACGAAGCTGAAGAGGTGCGTCAAAACTGTGCTCATACCTTGAGGAGAGATAAACCACCTAAACCCAACATTATCAATGAAGAATACAAGGCCCTCAAGGAACTTAGAAAGAATTACCAAATTGTAATCTTGAAGGTGGATAAAGGAGGAGCTACGGTTATCCTCAATAAAGAGGACTATGTGACCAAGATGGCAGCCCATCTTGATCTGAGTGGCTACTATAAAAAAACTTAATAAGAATCCCCTCTCCCGCATTACAAGAGAATTTGCGGAGACCATAAAGGGATCATACATTGATAATGATATAAAGAAAAAAATCCTTATTTTGGATCCCTTGATTCCAAGAATTTATGGACTCCCTAAGGTCCACAAACTAGGTATTCCTTGTAATGCCCTAGACTATGTTTTATTTTGATTATTATTATTTACTAACTATCTATGCATGATGAAATTATGGTTGTTAATGACTCAGCGAAGGAGTCCGGGGAGGACTCATGTAATAATTACCCTTGGGGGGTTAATGACAATGAATAATCAAAAAAAATATTATTGATGCAGTGAGTATGGTGGAAGCAGCTAGGTTAAAACAGGAAACTTGTGGGAGACAGTAAGGAACAAGGAATAGCTAACTTCAGGGACTGGAAAAAAATAAGTGTCAGATGTGCAGAATTTGCACAGACACATCCCTGAAAAATAGGGAATTCCATTAATCCCTCGGAATTCCGGTGAGGAAGGGGGGAGGGATATTGGGAAAGACCTAGGCAAAGAAAAATGATCCAAGGAAAAAGAAACAAGAAAAGAGAGCATACGGTGTGGCTGCTTCCACTGTAGTCGGCGTAGCAGATCTACAAGTTTTGAGTATGAGTTTAATGATTGTCTTTTCTGTATACAGAAATGTGTATTGTTATTATCTCATATATAAGTTTTGTTAAGTGTGAAATTATCCTGGTTACGCTCAAGTAAATATTTTATTTGGTAGAATTCTCTATGGCTAGAAAGTGAAATTATATGTATACATATGTTTTTATGCATGTTCCTATAGCTGACAGATCTATTCACAGTCACCCGGTTGGGTTAACAGGAAGGTTGTTGTTACAATTTTTGAATTTTTAAATGCCTAGAGTATGGTAATTTTAAGTTACAATTCTTACGCATTCTAGTATTAGATGAGAATTCCAATTTGTAATGGTGATTTTATATTTCGAAACATTGTTTTTTTAATGATACCCCACACTTAGATCAGCCTAGGAAATGCCTGTTAAAGGCCCCAACCCATGACGATTATAAGACAAGATTTCCTTATCAACCAAGCCTTATACGTTTAGCCCTCGGTGGAGTTTTATCCATAGGATGGGTTACGACTGAGGCCAAAGGGAAATGTTATCATCATGCCCCTTTCCTCTCAGGCGTTAGTGTTCAGTTTCACGGGGAAATGGATTGGGAGTTAGTGGGAAACCCAGAGCCAAAAACCTAAGCCACACAGAGTAGTCCTTGTCTTCTTACTGACCACGCATGTATCACAAGCTAGAACCCTAATCCTTAATGCTGGAGGAAGCGACGGCCGGAAAAGTTCTGACTTCAGAGTAGGAATCCTATAGATGTTCGGCAAGGAATCTCTCAAGCCCTTAGGGAACAAATCCCCTCACCTGGCTCACTCTAACAGAGCTAGAAAAGCATAGGGACTAAGTTACCCTTCCTTTGAAAACCTTCGCCACTATCAAACTAGGGTTTCGACCCAACCCGCTTAACTAGGTCTTCGATCAAGCCTTAAGGTGGGGGCTAGCAAACTCCCTGTCAAGCTGAGTGGAAGGTCCAACAGAAGGATCGACCATCGTAAGGGTCAAGGGAAGGTAAGGATAGGATACGAGCCTTCTCGAATGTTTGTTACACAGACACTTAAGTGTACCCTCATAAAACTGTCCCTAACAAAACTATTCAAGGAGACTAATTATTACTCTTTCAACAAAAAAACTTACAGTAAACCTTTAAACAATAGTAATATGATTTTGGGTCCTTATTCGAAGCAAGAGCCACAACAAAAAGATTTATAAGACAATCCATTCATTCAATCCATTCATTCATAGCATCGTAAAAGGAGTTCACAAACTTAGCAAGGCCACATTTCCTCGGCTTCAAGCCGTGAATTTAAAAAGGAGTGTATTACAGTCTTAAAAGGACTGACAGTCCGAACATGAAATATATATATATTTACACAGAGAAAACAAAATACCATCAATCGCTCACGACTGAGAGTCTGCCACGCCATGGGTTTAGTGCCATGCACTCTGGTAAAGACCCATCCACACTGTGAGTCTCAAAAACTTTGGAACCCTCTGATTCCCTTACAGATGAAGATAGTGAAGATCCCCACTCCTTTGGATTGGAAATCCGAGAGCCAATAGACCTTACCACAAGGTCGATAAAATCACTTACCCGTGGAAAAATGCCTTGTTTGCAAGCATCTGTCCAACTGATCCCGCTTTAGGTACCTACAACCAAAGGGAGGGTTTACGATCAACAGAAGTCATAAGTCATGACTAAGAACAAATAAATTTCTAAGCAGCAAAGGAAACTTGTTACCTTTGGTGAATTGGTTCGATACTGGCCACCAGCACTGCTACCTCCTCCAAACCCCCGTATGGAACCTGACACCAAACACGAAACCTTGAAAATATGACTGATCTAATGGAGCATTTGAGAAGACCTTTTTCTTCCCCAAAGGCTGCAAGTACTGTAGCTTTAAAGGACATACTAATGATAAGCGTACTGCAGCAATCTCCAGTGGTTGACAACTCACCACGACCTATCTGATCATAGGGATCATAATAACTACTTCCTACTACAAAATTAATAAGAGGTGAAATCTGTGAGGTCAACTCTGGACATGCTGGACACCCCATCATGGACCTCTCAACCCATGCATGGAGCTTCGATAAGTCATCCCCGTGGCTTATGGCAATAGGATCGTGAACCATGTGGATCTTACCTTGGAACCTTGCAATAGCCTTCTTATAAACTATGCCTTTCATTGTGAAACCTTGGTTTAAGTCAAAACATGTAGCTTCTCCTTCGGAGGGAGGTTTCCCAATCTTAGGACAAGCCTCGATACCCTATGTTGATTGTGTGGACTTTCCCCCTTGTGCAAGCTTAGTGCATGGAATTTTCTTTTGGACCTTGCTTATTGTTTATGGACCTCGTTAAGTATATCATGGTGATATGAAAGATCTTGATGTGATCATGGGCTTGGCCCTTAAATTTTTCCAAGAGGTATTTTTTATCCAACTTTCGGATAGGGAGCAGGAGTATCCTTACCCAGGAACGCCCTTACGGTTTTCTTTGTGCACCTGTCAAAAAAAATGGACAGTTAGCCGAATCTTAGTATGTGATTTTATTAGCCATGTGATCCAATATGCCATCTATGGAACCTGCAAGCAAAACAATCCAACTTATTGCACATAGGTATTGAACTATATAATTGCATGCATTTATTAAAAACAAGTAGTAGCTTCGAAAAAGAATAAATGACAAGGCCATATTTACCTTTTTCCTATGCCAAGATGGGACTATATCTTGAATTTAAGGAAACATAAATCGGTTAAATGCCTTGAATAATTAAAAAGAAAAAAGAAAAATTGAGGTAGTTTACAAATGGTGTCAGAGCACACGATTCATCCCTGTAGCCTGTTGGGTGCACTTCGTTTCCTGTTTAATTGCATAAATATATATACATACAGATTAATAGAACTATAACATTTTATCAGCATATTGTGTTTCTTACTTGTCAATCTATAGGTTGTTATTGATAAACTACAGGAACTATCATGCCCTCTCTAGTGGAGAATGGGTACCATCCTGAAAACCCGAAACAGGTACCACTGACCACACAACCAACAGTGGAACATTCTGAATCCAGTCAAGTACTGGAAACAATGAGGCACCTAATCGTGGAAATACAAAGCTATAAGGTAGAAAAAAACAGTTAAAGAAAGAACAGGAAAAACAACAGGAGATCAATGAAATCTTGTTACAAAGTCTGCACGAGAAAAACAATGGTAAGGAGCCTCGAACCGAGACCAGGAAGGGTCCCGAAAGGGAAGAAAGTGCAGAAAGAAAGAGTAGTTCCTCTAATGAGACCCAGAACTCTGAAAATCAGGTCAAGACTAGCGGAAAGAGAAATGTCCATCACCTAGAAGGTCAATTACCCACTAGTTTCGATAGGGAATCTAAGACAGGGGAAGAAGCAGAGGCATGGCTGCTGGAAATCAAGAAATATTTCCATATCTACAACTATTCAAGTAACATGAAAGTCCGAATGGCAATTTATAATCTTAAAGGCAAGGCTAGTATCTGGTGGTAGGACCTGAAGATCTCGCAAGGACTCAAGGAGAAGAATTTGGAGTGGGCAGAGTTCAAAAGACTGTTTAAAAAATAGTACCTATCCAAGAATTACTACGAAAGGAAAACCAAGGAATTCTACGAGTTAAGACTCGACTCGATGATTATGGAAGAGCTCATTAACAAGTTCTTAGACCCTATATCAAGGAAGAAAAGGTGAAGGTAGATATATTCCTAAGATATTTGTCGTAGGCTTAGAAGGACATAATGGAATTTGACAACCCAAAGACCCTGGATGAGGTACTAAGGAAAGCATGGCTGTGTTATGAGTAGTACAAATAGCGAAACGACTCATCCAGAACATGGAGAGATAGGAGACCAGAAAGGTTCAGTCAACAGAGGAAGGGATTCAGACCACCGCCATACAGAAACACCCCGAGGAATTCCCAAGGAATCCCTTATAATAAAAATGGACCACCCCCACCAAGATATGTAAAGCCAGCCAGTATGGGAGTAAAAGGGGTTGACGGGGCTCCCAAAGAACCTCTGACCTATTAGGAATGTGGTGAACCCCATATGAAGAGACATTTCCCATGCCTAACTAGGGAAAATAATACCTTGCACATCATTCAAGAAGCATCAACAGTTGGGGAAATTGGCAGGAGTTTCCACAGCATAAATGTAGCCTTAGAGGATCGGCAAGCTGACCATCAGTCTACTATAGTGGAAATCGAAGGTATTGTTTCGAACCATGCTATATCTGTGTTAATTGATCCAGGAGCTACGTTGAGCTACATTTCTCCGAGGACGGCAGAGCTCTGCCAACTAACTAGGGTAAAGCATGCAAAACCATGGTTGGTCCAGTTGGCCACAGGGGAAAAAATAAAGGTAACCGATTTTATTATTAACTGTGAAGTTCAGTTGCACGATCATAAAACCAAGATCGAACTAAATATTTTACCCTTGGGATCATATGACATGATAATGGGCATGGACTCGTTAGAGAAGAATAAAGTAGTGCTGAACTGTTTTTCAAATACCTTTACTTACATTGCAGAAGACCAAGTCCTTCGGACGGTAAGAGGGTTTCCCAAACCTATCTTGATAACACAAATTTCCGCTATGCAACTAAAGAAATGTCTGAGAAAGGGATGTAAAATCTTTGTTGTTAAGCTTACTAACTTGCTCCTAAATGAAAACCAAACCTCTCTAAAACAACACCCGGTCCTAGAAGAGTTTCCTGATGTATTTCTCGAGGAGATACCAGGTCTACCTCTTCAACGGGAGATCGACTTCTCCATTGAGCTACTACCCGGGTATTCACTGGTGTCAAAGGTGGCTTATCGAATGAGCATTCTAGAACTGACTGAATTGAAAATGAGGCTACAGGAACTATTAGAAAAAGGATATATTAGTCCTAGTGTGTCCCCCTGGGGTGCACCGGTCTTGTTTGTTAAAAATAAGGAGGGGACCTTGAGACTCTGTATCAATTATCGACATCTAAACAAAGTAAACATAAAGAATAAGTATCCCCTACCCATAATCAATGACATGTTCGATCAAGTAGGGGGGGTGAGAGTCTTTTCCAAGCTGGACTTACGATCTGGCTATCACCAGATTCGAATAAAAAGTGAGGACATAAACAAAAATTCCTTCAGAACCCGCTATGCACACTATGAATTCGTAGTAATACCTTTTGGCTTAACTAATGCCCCTGCCACTTTTATGTGCCTAATGAATGGCAGTTTTTACAAATATCTAGATCAGTTTGTACTGATCTTCATCGATGAAATCCTAATTTATTCAAAAACCCAAGAAGAACATGAACATCATTTAAGGATAGTGTTGCAAACTTTAAGGGAACACCAACTATATGCCAAGTTGGAAAAGTGTGAATTCTTTAAGACTGAAATTCAGTACTTGGGACATGTTATATCCAAGGAGGGGATTGTAGTAGATCCCAAGAAAGTACAAGCCATATCTGATTGGCCAGTACCCAAGGACGTGGCTGACGTTCAATAATTTATGGGAATCACTGGCTACTATAGAAGATTTATCGAGGGATTTTCCAAAATTGCATACCCCATTACCTCCTTACAAAAGAAGGGGGTAAAGTTTGCTTGGACATCAAGATGCCAAGAAAGCTTCGACAAAATTAAAGAATTGCTGACCAGCGCCCCAGTCCTAAAAGTATTTGATCCCCTTAAAAACTACACGGTCTGTACTAATGCTAGTTTAGAAGGAGTAGGAGGGGTATTATCCCAAGATAGACATGTGGTCTATTATGAGTCATGCAAGTTGAAAGAGCATGAATGTAACTACGTAGTCCATGACTTAGAACTGGTAGCCATGGTGCATGCCCTAAAAATGTGGCAACACTACTTACTGGGAAATAAATTTATGTTACTTACCGATAACACTTGTGTGAAAAATTTATTTATGCAGTCTAGTCTAAACGCCCGACAAGCGAGATGGTTAGCCTTCCTCAGTGAGTTTGAATTCGAGGTGAGGCATATAAAGGGTAAGGAAAACAAGGTTGTGGATGCATTGAGTCAAAGGACTCATGGTATTAGTGAGATAATCTCGAGCCAGCCCAAGAGTGATCTCTTGGACAGGGTCAAGGCAGCAAGAACTCAGGACGCTAACTATAATAAACTACTCAGTAAAATACAAAATCATGAGATAAATCTGGACAGAGCAGCTTTTAAGGTTGACTAGAAAGGCTTTATTTGGTTTAAGGATAGGTTGTACGTACCTAATTCCTTGGAAATCAAGCTATTTATTATGAATGAGATGCACAAACCTCCATTTGCAGGCCATCCAGGGTACCAAAAGATGGTAACTGCTCTAAGGAAGCAGTTCTTTTAGCCCGGTTTAAAATCTCATGTAATTGAATATCTGTCCAAATGCATTGAATGCCAGCAAGTTAAGACAGAACATGGGCAACTGGCTGGTTTGTTACAGCCTCTACCAATACCCCAGTGGAAATGGGAGATCATATCTCTGGATTTCATCACTGGTTTACCAAAAACACAGAAACAACATGACTCTATCATGGTGGTAGTGGACAAGTTAAGCAAATCTACTCATTTAATTCTAGTAAAATCAACACATAAGGCGGCTGATATTGGAGAAATATTTCTAAAAGAGATATTCCGACTGCACGATGTACAAAAAATTGTAATATCTGACAGGGATCTGAAATTTACATCAAATTTCTGGAAATCTCTATTTACAAGTTTAGAAACCAGAATTGACTTTAGCACGAGTTATCATTCGTAAATGGATGGGAAAACAAAACGTACCAACCAGTCCATCGAAAACATGTATGTCATGAAAAGACCCACTAAGTGGGATAACTATTTGCACCTGGTGGAGTTCGGTTATAATAACGGTTATCAAGCCTCAGTGAAAATGAATCCATTTGAAATACTATATGGGAAAAAGTGCAATACCCCTGTCAGTTGGGATAATCCTGTGGATCGTGTACTAATTGGACTTGAGCTGTTACAGGAGATGGATAAAACGGTTCGTGAAGTACAGAAGAATCTAAAGGCTGCTCAAGATCGACAAAAGTGTTATGCTGATTTAAAAAGAAAACACAAGGACTTTTGTGTTGGCGACCACGTGTACCTACAGGTCAAACCTAAGAAGAGTTCCCTCAAACTGGGGAGCTGCAAGAAACTATATCCAAGATTTTGTGGACCTTTCCAAGTCTTAGAAAGAATCGAGCCTGTAGCTTACAAGCTAGCCCCGCCTGTTCATTTAAATATTCATAACGTTTTTCATGTTTCATTGTTAAAAAAATATGTATATGACTCATCTCACATTATCAATTGGAATGGTGGAACCTCCACGCATTCTGGACAGGAAAGAAACAGTACTTCGGAACCGAGTCATCGCTCAGGTAAAAGTGCAATGGAAGCACTTTAGCCCCGAGGAGGAAACTTGGTAATTAGAGGATGAAATGTGAATAAAGTACCCTAGCTTGTTTATTGAGCCAACGGGAGAAAATGAACACTGAGGAAAGTGTTTAAAATAAGGGGGTGTGGATGTAATGCCCCAGACTATGTTTTATTTTGATTATTATTATTTACTGACTATCTATGCATGATGAAATTATGGCTGTTAATGACTCAGCCAAGGAGTCTGGGAAGGACTGATGTAATAATTACCATTGGGGGGTTAATGACAATGAATAAAAAAAAATATTATTGATGCAGCGAGTATGGTGGAAGAATCAAGGTTACAAGAGGAAACCTGTGGGATACAGTAAGGCACATGGACCAGCTAACTTCAGGGACTAGAAAAAAATAAGTGTCAGAAGTGCAGAATCAGGACAGACACATCCTTGAAAAATAGGGAATGCCATTAATCCCTCCGAATTTCAGTGAGGAAGGGGAGAGGGCTAATGGGAAATACCTAGCCAAAGAAAAAGGATCCAAGGGAAAAGAGACAATAAAAGAGAGAATATGGTGTAGGAAAGATGTTGCTAAGTATGTTGGGGCAAGAGGGCTCTGCTGAGAGACTGCCTATTATTGGGCATGATTTCCTGTGGATGTTTTGAGATTTGACCCTGTTGTCTCTTGGGAGGTTTGGCTCGAGGGTGACTAGAAGGAAAAGGATCCAATCCTAGTCTACGGTTGGGTGGAACATGGCTGCTTCCACTATAGTCGGCACAGCAGATTTACAGGTTTAGAGTATGAGTTTAATGATTTTATTTTTTGTATACTGAAATGTGTATTGTTATTATCTCAGATTTAAGTTTTGTTAAGTGTGAAATTGTGTTGGTTATGCTGCAAGTAAATATTTTATCTGGTAGAATTCTCTATGGCTAGAAAGCGAACTTATATGTATACATATGTTTTTATGCATGTTCCTATAGATGACAAATCTATTCATAGTCACCCAGCTGGGTTAACGGGAGGGTTGTTGTTACAATCTTTGAATTTTTAAATGCCTAGACTATGGTAGTTTTATGTTACAATTCTTACACATTCTAGTATTAGATGAGAATGCCAACTTGTAGTGGTGATTTTATATTTCAAAACATTGTTTTTTTTATGATACCCCACACTTAGATCAGCATATGAAATTCCTGTTAAAGGCCCCAACCCATGACAATTATCAGACAATATTTCCTGATCAACCAAGCCTTATATGTCTAGCTCTCGGTGGAGTTTTATCCGTAGGATGGGTTATCAATGAGGCCAAAGGGAAACGTTATCATCATGCCCCTTTCCTCTCAGGCATTAGTGTTCATTTTTGTGGGGAAATGGATTGGGAGTTAGTGGGAAACACAAATCCAAATACCTAAGCCGCACGGACCAGTCCTTGTCTTCTTGCTAACCATGCTTGTAACATAAGCTAGAACCTTAATCTTTTATGCTGGAGGAAGTGACGACCGGAAAAGTTTTGACTTCGGAGTAGGAATCCTATAGATGTTCAGCAAGGAATCACTGAATCCCTTAGTGCATGAATCCCCTCACCGCGCTCACTCTAACAGAGCTAGAAAAGCATAGGGACTAAGGTCCCCTTCCTTTGAAAACCTTCGCCACTATCAAACTAGGGTTTTGACCCAACCCGCTTGACTAGGTCTTCAATCAAGCCTTGAGGTGGGGGCTAGGAAACACCCTAACAAGCTAAGTGGAAGGTCCAATAAACGACACGACCATCGTAAGGGTCAAGGGAAGGTAAGGCTGGGATACGAGCCTTTTTGAATGTTTGTTACACAAACACTTAAGGGTACCCTGATAAAACTGTCCCTAACGAAACTATTCAAGCAGACTGATTATTACTCTTTAAACAAAAAAACTTACAGTAAACCTTTAAATGACAATAATACGATGATGGGTCCTTATTCCAAGCAAGAGCCACAACAAAAATATCTTTAAAAAGAAAAACAGAAGAAAAATTTATAAGATAGTCCATTCATTCATAGCACCATAAAAGGAGCTCACAAACTTAGCACGGCCACATTTCCTTGGCTTAAAGCCGTTAATCCAAAAAGGAGTGCATTACAGTCTTAAAAGGACTAATAGTCTGAACATGAAATATATATATATTTACACAAAGAAAAAAAATACCATCAATCACTCAAGACTGAGAGTCTGCCACGCCGTGGCTTTAGTGCCATGCACTCTGGTAAAGACCCATCCACACTGTCAGTCTCAAAAAATTTGGAACCCTCTAATTCACTTACAGATACAGACATCGAAGATCCCCACTCCTTTGGATTGGTAAACACACAGGCAAGAGACCTTACCACAGGGTCGATAAAACCACTTACCGGTGGAAAAACACCTTGTTTGCAAGCATCCATCAAACTGATCCCGCTTTAGGTACCTGCAACCAAAGGGAGGGTTTATGATCAAAAGAATTCATAAGTCATGACTAAGAACAAAGAAATGTCTAAGTAGCAGAGGAAACTTGTTACCTGTGGTGAATTGGTTCGGCACTGACCACGAGCACTACTACCTCCTCCAAACCCCCATATGGAACCCAACTCCAAACACGATACCCCAAGAATGCGACTGATCTAATGGAGCCCTCGAGAAGTCCTTTTTCTTCCCCAAAGGCCGCAAGTACTGTAGGTTTAAAGGACATACTAATCACGAGCGTATTGCGGAAGTCTCCAGTGGTTGACAACTCACCGTGACCCATGTGATCACAGGGATCATAATAACTACTACCTGCTATGAAATCAATAAGAGGTGACAGCTATGAGTTCAACTCTGGACATGCTGAAGACCCCATCATGGACCTCTCAATCCATGCATGGAGCTCCGATAAGTCATCCCCGTGGCTTATGGCAACAAGATCGTGAACCACGTGGATCTTACCTTGGAACCTTGTGATAGCCTTCTTATAAACTATGCCTTTCATTGCGAAACCTTGGGTTAAGTTGAAACATACAGCTTTTCCTTGAGAGGGAGGTTTCCCACTGATAAACTTAGGACAACCCTTGATACCCTATGTCGATTGTGTGGAATTTCCCCCTTGTGCGAGCTTAGTGCATGGACTTTGCTTTTGGACCTTGCTTATTGTTTATCGACCTCGTTAAGTATATCATGGTGATATGAAAGCTCTGGATGTGATCATAGGCTTGGCCTTTACATTTTTCCAAGAGGTATTTTTTGTCCAACTTTCGGATAGGAAGCAGGAGTATCCTTACCAAGGAACGCCCTTACGGTTTTCTTTGTGCACCTATAAAAAAAATGGATGGTTAGTTGAAGCTTAGTAAGTGATTTTATTAGCCATGTGATCCAATCTGCCATCTATGGAACCCGTAAGCAAAACAATCCAACTTATTGCACTTAGGTACTGAACTATATAATTTCCTACCTTTATTAAAAAGAAGTAGTAGCTTCGAAAAAGAATAAATGACAAGGCCATATTTACCTTTTTCCTATGCCAAGATAGGACTATATCTTGAATTTAAGGAAACATAAATTGGTTAAATGCCTTGAAAATTAAAAAGAAAAAAAAACATTTGAGGTAGTTTACATTCCTCTTCGTCCCATAGTAGACACCACATGCTCCGCTACCTATAGGCTTGCGAAATTCCTTGCAAACAAATTAAAGCCTTTAGTAGGGAACACAAGCTCCTTTATCAAAGACTCCCCTTTCTTCATTGAGAAAATAAAAAACCGACACTTTGATGGGAATGAGCTACTCCTAAGCCTTGATGTCATATCCCTCTTCACAATGATTCCCATAAACAATGCAAACAGATTCATTAAGGACCTTACTAACCATGAAACAACTGAGTTAGTAGGCTTATGTCTGAGATCCACATTTTTCAGCTTTCAAGGAGAGATTTACGAACAAAGCTATGGGTTCGCCATGGGCACTCCCCTCTCAAGGATTACAGCCAACCTCTTCATGGAAAAATTTGAACAAAAATATTTATCCACCTCACATTCAAAACCTGAGTGGTGGTCAAGCTATGTGGATGACACTTTCTTAATTTTGGCACATGGTAAAGAGGAGCTCAAAAAATTTGTTGATCACCTTAACAAACAATCCGACTCCCTTAAATTCACAATGGAGATGGAGGAGAGCCATTTCCTGCCTTTTCTTGATACAATGATAATCATAAAGCAAGACACGGGCGTATCTCATAAGGTGTACAGAAAGAAAACTCACACTCATCAATACCTTCATGCTCTTTCTCACCATCATCCACAACAAAAAAATGGGAGTCATGAACACCTTGATCAGAAGGGCCACTAGGATTTCAAATACAGAACACCTAGAAGCAGAAAAAGAACACTTACATGATGTTTTCTTAAGTAATAGATATGAGGCACATCAAATGAGGAGAGACTTTGTAAAAAGGGAAAAACCTAGACACCTGAAAGAAAAGAAGGTGAGAGAACACAAAGCTTTTCTTCCATACATTCAAGGTGTAACAGACAAAACTGCAAAGCACTTGAAGAAGAAAATTATCGACTTTGTGTTGTCGCCCCTTAACAACATCAGAAAACTCCTGAAATGAGTCAAAGACCCCATTGAACCTACTCTAAAAAATTTTGTCTACATGATTCTATGTGAATATGGGAAGGCCTACATCGGTGAAACATGGAGATCCATTAGAACAAGTGTTAAAGAACACTGTGCAGACATCCGGCTAGATAGAATGCAAAATTCCACTTTGGCCCAACATTCCCATGGCACAAAACACCCTATTAAGATTGAAGACATGAAAGTCCTTTCCCACGCTGATAATTGGTCTTTGAGAAGGATTAGAGAGGCAATTGAAATTGTCAAACACCCCAATTGTCTAAATAGGGATGATGGCCTCATCATCAGCAAGTCATGGCTCCCTAACGTGACTAAACTAAGCTAGCAAATACCAAATTAGTTAGTAAAACTTAGAAAACTTAAAATTTAAAAGTTAAGAAATTTAAAAATTAAAAATTAAATTTAAAAATTAAAATTAAAATTTAAGAATTAATCAAAATTAAGAATTAATTATCTTTAATATTTTTATTACTTTAATTTTTAGGTTTATAATAATTAAAACAAAATAAAAACCCCACTTTAAATTCTAACTTTTTAAAAAGAACATTAATATAAAATAACACAAATTGAATATTTTAAATAAAACATTAATTTTTTAAAAACTTTAATTTAAACATTAATTTAGTAAATAACATTAATATAGTATATCATTAATTATTAATTAAAACATTAATATAACATTTAATTGGAAAGTGGTTAATAACTATAATAATCAATCTAACAAATTAAAATTTTATAAACGAAAAAACTTTATAATAACTTTTAATAAAACTTTTTAGTTTAAAAACTTTTATACTATAATAAACTTAAAATTAAAATTTAACTTAATTAAACCTTTTAATTAAAAAATATACAGTAAGTCATAAAATGTTATAAAACTTTTATATAACCTTTACAAAATGAAACCCTAATTGTTAGCTCATATAATTAAGTATATTACTTTACTAGAGCTAGATGGGGACACATAATTTGCAATGTTGAAAGGAGTACCAAGAGTTGATGATATGTTAGGTTCCTTACAAACATCTTCTTTTGCAGCTAGGATTCCAAATGCAGCATGAGAGTTTCGACTTACTCAAGTATGGGAAAATAATTCAAATCGTGAAGGAATAACATAAACGATGGTTCCACGTATGTGCTTAATTTGTTTGAAATGGGATCTTCTCCCATCAATAAGTATAATGCTAACGGATTGTTTGATATGACATTTTTTGACATTATTTCCTAGAGGGCAAGTTTATTGGTTTTAAGGATGAATATGAAATGCCCATTTTCTGAGTATGCCAAACATTTACTTAAATATTGTGACGGTAGGTTTGGAAGCCACCCTCACTTATTTTACTTAACATTATCATGAGACATCGTGCTCAACATTCCAACACATTTTTGTAAAAAAATATAGTTGATCTACCTACAACAATGGAAGAGTTATGAGAAACATTTACGAAATATTCTAGATCTTGACTTGCAAAAAGATTAATGAGATTTGGAATTGTACTAAGACATACATATATATTTGAGCAACGTGAGTTATGTGACTTGTTTCATCAATGTTCGCTACCATTCCTCTATATCCTAGTGATGCAAGAAAATGGACAATGTTTGTGCCATAAATTGTTTCTAAGGCCAGAGAAACAAGCCAACACACACTCAAGATAAAATTCAATAAAACAGATTAGGTTTAGGGTTTCTGCAATGTTTAAATGGTTGTAAACTTTTGGAGGAAGATAGGGAATGCATTCATGAGTAAATTAGTAACTAAATCATAAACAGAAGATGATAAAGATGCATAATATATCACACAAGATCCAACAGAAACACTATGCTGAGGTTCATTCAATAAGGACAAGCATCACCAGCAAATACATATTAACCAGTAATGAATATATCAATAAAGAAACTAAACAAGTTCAATAATGAAGCCAACACAGAAAACTGAAAGGGAAAAAGGTCATATATTTCATAATTTCATCACCAAATGCATATGAGAGTCTTGGTACTTAACTCCTGAACAATTCTGAAGACAAAAGCAGTCTGAAGACCTCTTGTAGCTCCAAAAATTAGAACCCTGCTAATGACGCTCTAATCCCTCCATCAACCCGCTAAGGTAAAGTAAAAAGTACAAAGTTACAAAATTACAAAATATGCTAAAAATAGTAAATACTAACATATGTGTTTATCAACTAGTGACAACAAATAACTAAATGGACAACTGACTCATATATTTTTCGCTGCCTCAGCTAGCAGGGAAATACCATCTAGTGCTTGATATTTCCTCTTAGCTTTCTTCTTCTCTTGCTCCAGGTTAGTTATCCTTTTAGTGAGCTTCTTGTTTTCCTGCTGCAAGTTCTTTATTGTGTTTTCCAACACTGTATAGTGTATGTCAGTAGTTCTTTTCCTCTTGATAACCTCTTTGGATACTTCTGACAGCTCCTGGAAATGATTATGAACATCTTGCAGTTCTTCTATAAGCCCTCTGTTAACCTTCATTAACCCATCATTAACATCCTGCAAGTGTTTCATCTGTTGCTTATACTGTTGAATACTTTCCTGCAAATTTTCTTTATCAAAATTAGGGATCTTAGGTATGTTTGCATCCTTTATTAACAAGTCTGAGAAATCAATAGGAATACTAGGCTATTTTAGAATTCCTGCTTCCCTAAGTATAAGCTCATCTTCTTCTTCCCACTCTTGATTTTCAACAGGACATATTTTAGCTTTCTCTTCTTGCTGCTGTCTTAAAAGTTTATTTTTTATCTCAAGAATTATTGCAAACAATTCAGACTTGGGATACCCAAACTCTTTTACAAACTGAGATCCTTTCACCTTTGCAGGCTGAGAAGAAGAAGGTTTAGCAACTGATTTCCCTTTGCTTTTGCTGTCCATTTTACCAGTTTCTGTCTCTTCATTTGAGGTAGTATCAATCGAGACAGTCTCTTGTTTAGAATTCACTTTTGGATTAAGTAACCTCTTCATGTTCCATCTTAATTTATTTGTTGGCCTAGTTTTAGGCCTCCAATATGGGGTTACAGTCCTTTTCTTTTTATTAGGTTTAGCTTCTTTGATATCTGAAATGAAGAATTCTCCATAGGTTTCATGCTTTCCTTCTGCTTCATCAATGGGCTGATATTCTTCCAGTAAATATCCCTCATCATCTGAGAGAATGGTGAGTGGACTTCTCTGTTGGTTTTGAAAATCATCTTCAGGCATATCAACCCTTTCTATAACAGCAGCTCTAGGTTCCTTGGAAACTGCTGCTGATCTCAACTGTTGCCTAGGCTATAATTCTTCTTTTGAAAACAGCGAATACCTACCTGCAGTACCAACTGAAGACACCTTGAGTTTACTGTCAACCTCCACATGCTCTGCTACCTTGTCAACTTCAACATCCTCCTTGTCTTCAAGTTTGGCTTTCTGACCTAATTTATTCATCATTACCTTCCCTTTATATGCTTGCCTCTTAGGCTGCTGATCTTCTTGATTTACATGGAAACCTGACCAAAAAAGAAAGAAGTCCCAACTTTTACCCTCATGCTGCAAAATAGTGCTGATAATTAGTTTAATTAGCCCATGATGGAAAATGGACTGAGAGGAATGGTCCATCTGCCTTTTCACCATGTTGGACATCTTCTGCAAGCTTTTCAAAAAGAAGAATGGCAGGTTCATTTTTGACACCCCCACCATGTGCTCAAGGAATCTGAAGTGGTATTTGTATACATAAGCATACCTGCCCTCGCAAGTAACATAGCTCTGCAGTATCCTGATTGGCTCAACCCACTCCTTTCTAAAATTTTGAATAAGGATGCCTTTATTCCAATCAGGGGTGACACTTGGTAAAAGATATCTTTGTGGATCAACGGAAAAAGGCAATTTCTTAAACCATAATTCACCATCATTCTTAATCCCAGTAGCTTCTGAGATCAACTCCACTGTCAGTCTGAATTTAAGAGTATCGAAGGTCACCATGTCATCTTTACAACACTGTGCAAACTTTCAAGACACTTTAGTATTATATCCATTTATTATTTTGAAGAATTCAAGCCAACCAGCTTGTTTAAATAATTCAACACATCCAGGAAGCTTTTCAATCCACCCTACATTAGTTGGTTCAGCTCTGTTAATTTTACCACTCTTGCCCATTTTCCTTCAGAGGATGAAACTGTCTAGGTTTTAGGATTCAATTAATTACCCGTCAGGTGACTGTCTCCTTTTCAAATCCCTCAGGTTTCAAAAACAGCTCTCCTTGCTCTTCTCTGACTGCTGCTTTGTTTTCCTAATAAAGAATAGGTTTATCATAAGCATAAGAGGCTTAGGTCATTTGAAATCTTCCAAATTCTTCACTGGAACTGGTGACTGTCATGCAATTTAATTGTTCTATTGGTTGTTCATCTCCAAAATGTAGCATAAACCTGTGTATTGGGTACCATAACCTGCCTGAATCTTGTATAAATAATCTCTTCACAATAAGAGTTTACAAGAAGAATCTCGGCTGTCAACCTTCTAGATTAATTGCAGACTATTTAGAGGTTGAATGAGAGGAATATAAGGAAAAATAATCTCAAACTTATCACTTTCAGCTCTCAACAATTTAAATATCAAAATGATACTAAGTTCTCATTTATTCTCAAGATTTTAACTCCTCGCTTCCTCCAATCTGCTTGACTGATATACTTGTTTTCAAAGAAAAATAAATCTCTCCACCAGGTAGAATGATTTAGATTACTCAGGATTCACTGTTCTTCATCAAGCCTGTGAGTGTAATTTAATCATCAATAAGACTGTCATAAAAACCACTTATCACTGACCATCTCCACAATGTATAATAAACCACAGTATATGAATGCTTTAGGTCTTAGGATGCTCAGTCTCCTCTTTGCACTCATACTCTGCTCGTTCTCTGTTTCATTCTTGGCTTCGAAACCAAACTGATCAGCCTTTTATCATGCAGTAAAAATGAGGTATTTATGCTGTCTAGGTCTTCATACTGTCTTAAGGTCCAGTTCATTTATCTCATGTTGCACCAGCAGCAGTCTTAGGTTTGTACATCGTGACGGACATAATTTTTATCTCATCGAACCATCAAACGTTGATAGGATTATATTGATATAAAAAATTATATTGTTCAATATTCGTTCAATCACATTTCTAATCTTCTTTTCTCCTCACGGAGATGTTTTATGAGAGAAAATATTATTGTTTGGTTCAAAAACATTTGGTAGAACATGCTTCACCAGAAAAACCCCAAATTAATATACATTTCTGGGTGGCCGCGAAATACCTGTTAAATGCTCCACTAAAGTTGCTTTAAGCCAGTCTCCGAGCTGTTTAATGGTTGAACAGATGTCATGATGTGTTTGATTTCATTACAAATGTCAGAATAAAGAAGCTCTAGTTTTCGGAGCAACTGTGAAAACCCCCACTCGGCTTTGTAACTGCAATCTCCATGTTTTTAGGCCGGCACCGTCGTTCTATTAAGTCTTCTAACATCAAACATGCGTGCATGTAACAATTCACTTCACATTAGACCAAATTTCGCTGCTACCTGTCTATGCTCAACTACTTTAGGGGTAATGATAACCAGGTTTTGCCTCACGACCTGGAAACACTTGGAATCATGATAATTCTGGAGTTCACACGTAGCAAACAACTCATAGCATGGGATTAGTCGCTCAGCGTTTGAAATCGTGACAAAAATTTTCTAGAAAACCGGGAAAAATGAAGGCCACGATATTCTTGTAGCATGCCTTCATTATTTTTTAACTCCACCGCTACAAGAATATTTAAGTGCTATTTTCTCGCTGTTTTTCAGCTTTTCATCATTTTGTATGCAATTTAAAAGTTGTTTGAAGTATGACTTGTGCAGGACCATGCTCAAAATGCTATTTGTGACCACATCATTTGATAATATGACCTTTTAAAACCTTTTAAGACCTAAGGGAGGAAAAAACAAAATACTCTGAAGGCAAATAAAAAACTTAAAAATTAAAGTCAATACCCAAAAGCTCCTATGGGAATTGAAAAGATAAAGTCAAAGAAATAAGAAGACTTGATCAAAAAGGTAATCAAACATGAAAAGGTAAGAAACAAAATCCTGACATAACATCTGGCTCCAGCTGCGGGATGAAGTCCTCCCTGTGAGGCTTGAAGAACTTATAGACCAGTGCCTTCTGTCTTCTATCTACCTATCTGAGAAACTTCCATTAGGCTATGGAGTCTTATTAAACTTCACTCACACCGGTATGTACAATGACAAGTGGAAATGCTCTTATAAACTATAGAAATGCTTGAGGAATCACCCATTAACAGGGCTGGAAAACTCCTCACCTTCCCATGACTGCAAGATAAAAGTATTGTTCGCTAAAACTTTTGATACTAGAAAAGGGCCAAACCAAAGATTGTCAAACTTACCATGCTTACCCTTTTGCTCCTTTCTTGCATCCCACCTTAGAACCATATCAGCAACTGAAAAAGTATTTTCTTTACTATTTCTGTCAAATCTGCTTTTGATCTTGGCTCTGTATAGCTGTGCTTTTTCATCTACCTTCTCTCTACTTTGCTGTAACTCTATCATTTCAAAAATTCTTCTCTGCATATCATTTGGCTCCTCTTGAGCATTCTGGAGAAATTTCATCACTAGAATCCCCAAATGAATAGGGAAAACTACCTCTGCACCATATACTAATTGATAGGGAGAAGTCCCAATGGCCTACTTCACTGTAATTCTGTCTGCCCATAATGCATATTTCAGCATTGAATCCCAAGACCTTTTGTTATGCTTGAGCAGTTTCTTGATGCTATGAATGATGTTCTTGTTAGAGGATTCAACCTGACCATTTCCCTATGGATAATAGGGGGTTGAATGCTTCAATATGATACCATTTCTTTCACAAAAGGTCACCATTGCTCTGGATTTAAAATCCTTTGCATTGTCTATTATTAATCTCTGTGGATAGCCAAACCGGCTCAGGATATTTTCTTCAATGAAATCCATGATTACCTTATCTGTAGCATTCCTTGTAGAAATGGCTTCCACCCATTTTGTGAAAAAATATGTTGCAGTGAGAATCTAGTGATGCTGTCCTGAAGATGCTGGATTTATTTCTCCAATAAAGTCCAGACCCCATTGCTGAAAAGGGGCATTGACTGCAATAGGTTTCAAAGGCAAAGACAATAATTTTTGCTTACCAGCAAATTTATGACAAGGAATGCAGGCTCTTACCTGCTGGTAAACATCTGTAAACAAGGATGGCCACTAATATCTAGCTCGTAAAATTTTGTAAACTGTTGCTTTCCAATATTTATGCCCTCCACAGGCACCTTCATGGGATTCTGAGATCACTTCTCCTATTTCATATTGGTCCAAACATCTGAGCAAGATACCCCCTGGATCCTTCCAGAACAATTGATATTCTACCAAACAATACTTAGTAGCTTTGAGTTTCAAAGATCTAGCATCCTTCTTGTCTAAATGCTCAGGACATTGCAGAAATAACAAAAAATGAACAATGTCTGCATACCAGGTAGATGCTGAGTAGAAATCCATGATCTTCTCTTTCTTCAGAGCTGCTTGATCTTCTTCTTGAGCTATTTCATCAGCCATAACATATAGTCCCAGAGCCTGACAATTTGATTCAGCTAGCAGCTTGGCTAAGCCCTGTCCCTTGACAAGCTTAGTAGGTCTGATCTCCACATCATACTCCATAATTTTTGCAATCCATTTGCCTCTCTTCCCTTCACTATCAGGCTGTGTTAGAACATCTTTCACAACATCATTCGGAACAAATGAAATGATTTTTAAATGCAGGACATAAATTCTAAAAAATTTCAAAGCCTTCACCAGAGCATAAGCCTGCTTCTCCAAAATGCTATACTTCAGCTCTGAATCTCTGAGAGTCTTGCTAAAAAAGGAAATAGGCTATTCCAATCCTTCTTTATTTTTCTGAAGTAATACTGCTGCAATTGTGTCCTCTGATGCAAATGAAAAAGTAAGAAATTCTTTGGTAAAATCAGGACTTACCAATACAGGTGCTTCAGTAAGAGCTACCTTGATTTTTTCAAATGCAGCCTTTGCCTCAACAGTCCACCTGACTTTCTGGTCCTTCTTCAGCATGGCTGTGATATGTTTAATAGTTTTAGCAAAATTTGGAATGAACCACCGCAGAAAATTAATTTTGCCAATGAATGATTGAACATCCTTTTTACTCCTGGATAAACTAATCTTCAGTATAGCTTTCACCCTTTCAGGATCTATTCTGATGCCATCAACAGACACAAGGTGACCAAGTAATTTACCTTCTTGCACAACAAAATGTGACTTTTTGGGATTTAGGGACATGCCAAATTTTTTGCATTTTTGGAAGGCTTTCCTTAAATGTTTCAAGTGCTCATCATCTGACTGTGAAAAAACAGTAATATCATCGAAATAAATGACCACAAACTTATCTTTTTCACCCACAAAGGCAATATCCATTGCTCTCTGAAAGGTTGCTCCAGCATTCATCAGGCCAAAGGGCATCTTGTCATACATAAATGTCCCCTAGGGAGTTGTAAAGGTT
Organism: Pseudotsuga menziesii; assembly: GCA_001517045.1. NCBI lineage: Eukaryota > Viridiplantae > Streptophyta > Pinopsida > Pinales > Pinaceae > Pseudotsuga > Pseudotsuga menziesii. The sequence continues at coordinate 470,072 of LPNX011183125.1, forward strand.
GTCTTCTCCTTGTCATCAGGGTGCATTGCAATCTAATTGTACCTTGAGAAACCATCCACCATAGAGATCCTTTGTGCTCCAACCACTTGCTGCAATACCTGTTCAATCTTAGGAAGAGGATAGTTGTCTTTCAATGATGATCTATTCAAATTTATGAAGTCAACACATAATCTGATTTCTCCATTCTTTTTTCTGACAGGAACCAGATTAGCAACCCAAGAAGAGTACCTGAGAGGCACTATTATCTTTGCATCCAGCAGCTTCTTTACTTCCTTTTCAATCACAGGAAATCAAGCTGGATTGATCCTTCTTAGTTTCTGTCGGAAAGGTTTAACATTAGGCTTCAAAGGAACCTTATGCTGAATGATTGCTGTATCATAGGTTCATAGTTCTTCATAGGACCAGGAAAACACATCTAAATGTTCTTTCAAAAGTCTGATATATCTATTTCTTTGTTCAGCTGTCAGAGATTTAGAAATTTTTACCATTTTTGGGTGTTCTGTTGAACCAATATTGCAGTCTACTATGTTGTCTTCTGAAGATTGAACAACTAGCTTTGAATGTGTATCATCCTTTGTAAAAATTCTTTCTAAAGGTACTAAACCTTTTGGGATGAAGTTACTCTTCAACTCAATAATTTTATGACCTGCAATTTCATCTTCAGCAAACTCATTTTTAGCAAACTCATCTAACTGGTCAGCCCCTTCATCTTCTTCTTGATCAATTTGGGCATTAGTAAACTCATATGTAAGCATAAATTTTTTAATTTCAATGTCATCTTCAAATACCCTCCAGTGCTTCACATTATCCGGTACACATGGTCTGTACCTCACCTCTATAGGATACCACAGCTGAGTGGTTTTAGGAATTCTGAAGTGTGTGGCAGCCAAAGCTAATGAGTCTGCAGTCTCATTATGATTCCTTGGAATATGAGTGATATTAAATGATACAAAATAGTTTTCAAGCATATCCCATACCTCATTTCGGTATACTTTCAGCAAACCCTGCTTTAATTGATAGTTGTTCTTCACCTGCTGAACAACTAACTCGGAGTCGCCAAATGCAACAATTTGTTGAATGCCTAAATCTTTAGCATCTTTCAGTCCCAGTAGCAGAGCTTCATACTCAGCAGTATTATTAGTGGTAACAAACTCCAGCTTATACATGAGTTTCACTATCTCACCTCCAGGAGAAATGAGTAGGACTCCAGCTCCAGCACCCTCTTTGCACGAGGATCCATCAAAATACAACTGCCACAGTGCATCTTCTTCCTCTCTGCTGTGTTTTATTGGTTGATATTTTTCCACTTGTAATAGACCAGCAGAATTATCCTCATCACTGAAATGTAACATGCATGTACCAAGATCTTTATCAACAGAGTACAGTGGGTTATTAGTGGGATGCTTGTCATCTGTCACTATGTAAGCAAACTGCAGCTCTCTATACAGTCTTCTAGTTTCTCCACCAAACACTGGAATGGTGGCATATGAAAGGACCATTTGTAAGGTTCCCCCAACCTTCTTAGCCCATGACCTAGATAGAAGCAAACCAAATTTCGGTGCTATATCAGCTACCACAACATCCATTATCACACTTTTCATGGGCAATTGAGCTAGGCTGACAACCATATCCTTTATCACTCCAAGGCACTTCACTGCTCGGGAATTGCTCAGGAATCAAAGGCATATAGGTCATGGTAAGGCTTAGTGATGCTCAGGCCCAAAGCTTCCATAACAGCCTTTGGCATCAGATTGTGGGATGCTCCTAAATCTAAAAGACAATTGTGAATCATTTGATCATGGACTGTCAGGGTGACGTAGAAAGGAGGTGAAGCACTAGCCTCATTTTCAGTTTTTTCAGCTAGGGCTGATCCAATGAAGATTTTAGGGTTTTCTTCCTGCAGATTAACTATGTCTGAAACAGGCTGATTACTTATTGAATTCATCACTTTCAAGATTGTTTGTTTATATGAGGGATTCTTTATTAACTCACTTAAAGGTACATGAATATTTAACTTCCCTAATTCATTCTCCAAACTGAAATTCTGAACAAATTTGTCTAGCTCTTCCACCTCTGGAGTCTTCCTTGATTTTTCTGCAACTTGTCTTTTTTCTTGCACAGGATCAGCTGTCTGTTTAGCAGGAACAGTAGCAGCAGGAACAATGGCACGAGGAACAGTGGCAACAGGAACATCAGCTTTCTTCTTTGGGGCCTGCACCACTTGCTTTGAGCTTGATCTAAGATTTATAGTCTTCTTGGGTCCATTCTGATGAACAACAGCAGTTACATCAGTATTTTCCAAATCCAATTCATCCTCAGCTTCAAACATGTCAGCATCATAAAATTCTGCATTCATAAATTCTCCGTCAGTAACAAAACCTGTAGACAATCCGTCCCCAAAGTGGTTCATATCCTGATCAATCTCAGTCTCTTCAAAGAGAAGCTGTTCATCAACTTCTTCTTCATTAGCTACATTATTTTGAAGAGGCGGGGTTAGTCTTTGATCCTCATTATCCATCCTTTCTCGCTGGATATCATTATTCCTGCACTCTCTTGGTATAAATCTGGGAGCAAATTGCCTTCTGAACTGATTCTGGTTATTTGGATTCCTTTCAGCTTCTGGAGCAGGTTTGCCAGAATTCTTTTCAATCTCTAGTTTATTCAGTTTGGCAGTGAGAATCTTCACTAGCTTAGCCATCTCATCTATCTTGGCTTCAGCAGAATGAGGAGTAGCACTTCCTGAAACAACTTCCTTCTTTCCCTTTTTATCATAAAGCTGTTGGGCTGTTTCTTTCTTAAGTCTGTTTGAAGCCAACAAATTGGACTCTACCTCCAATGCTGCATCTTGCATGTTCAGCAAGGTGACATGTCTCCTTTCTCTCAACAATAGAGAAAATTCATGGTCAAAGGCATTGGCATAGGTGATTTTGGATGATGTTTCGGTAGGCTTAATTTCTATTGGAATCCTACTATACATTTTGTTAAATCTTTTCAAAAAATCTGCAATAGTCTCCTCATTTTTTCTTCTGAGAGCCCCAAACTCGGTTATATAGTAGGTGTGATCTTTTGTGTCTCCCCATTGCCTCATGAAGAGATATCGTAGCTCTTCAATTATAGTGATTGAGTTGGCACGCAACTCTCTAAACCATTTCCTTACATCCCCATCAAGGCTCTGAACAAATACCCTCATCCATACATCTTTGATCTGAATGTTTTGATTGTCAGCATAACTTAGGAAAGCCTCCCAATGTTCTTCAGCAGTGGTTTCCCCCTGTCCATTGAACCTAGGCATATACTTTTGGTAATCACCTCCAAGAAATGCATGCAAATGGTAAGGTAAGACTAATGGTGCATATCTGGCTGCAACCATCCAGTCCATCATATCCATAGGAGGGTTTTGGGTTGCCATCTTAGGACTAACTGGTTTTAAAGATGAAGAAGCTTGACTAGAACTTGTTTGAAAAGGGATCTTTCCTACTTTCAGCTGAAAGAGAGGTATTTCACCACGAGAAGCAGTCTTGGATTTCAAAAAGGTTTGAGGATTAGTAAAAACTTGAAAAGTACTCTCAGGGATGGTAGGTTTTATCCATGGTGAGGTTTCAGCTGAATGTAATAAAACACCCAACTGGTCAGGGTCACAAGTGGCTACTAAATATTGAGACCTTCTGAGCTTTCTTATTGTTTTTAAGATCTGTTTAGGCACTGAAACCCCTGAATGTAACGGTGAAGTAGGTCTGCTCCTGGTTCCCACTCCTCTAGAAGCTAGTGTGACAACTTTGGTGAAAAAATTAGCCTTCAAAGTGCTGGTTTAAGTCCACCTCTTAAACCAGTAAAACTGATAAGTATCCCAGGGAAGATATGCTTCAGCTTCGTCCCCGGCAACGGCGCCAAAAATGTTTGTGCCAGAAATTGTTTCTAAGGCCAGAGAAACAAGCCAGCACACACTCAAGATAAAATTCAATAAAATAGATTATGTTTAGGGTTTCTGCAATGTTTAAATGGTTGTAAACTTTTGGAGGAAGACAGGGAATGCATTCATGAGTAAAGTAGTAACTAAATCATAAATAGAAGATGATAAAGATGCATAATATATCAAACAAGATCCAACAGAAACACTATGTTGAGGTTCATTCAATAAGGACAAGCATCACCAGCAGATACATATTAACCAGTAATGAATATATCAATAAAGAAACTAAACAAGTTCAATAATGAAGCCAACACAAAAAAATGAAAGGGTAGAAGGTCATATATTTCATAATTTCAACACCAAATGCATATGAAAGTCTTGGTACTTAACTCTTGAACAAGTCTGAAGACAAAAGCAGTCTGAAGACCTCCTATAGCTCCAAAAATCAAAACCCTGCTAATGACTCTCTAATCCCTCTAAATAGTGTTTTTTACAAAAAATAGTTAGGTATCAAAAACCCTAACTGCCTCCATCAACTCGCTGAGGTAAAGTAAAAAGTACAAAGTTACAAAATTACAAAATATGTTAAAAATAGTAAATACTAACATATGTGTTTATCAACTAGTGACAACAAATAACTAAATGGACAACTGACTCATATCTTTTTTGCTACCTCAGTTAGCAGGGCAATACCATCTAGTGCTTGATCTTTCCTCTTAGCTTTCTTCTTCTCCTTCTCCCAGTTAGTTATCCTTTTAGTGAGATTCTTGTTTTCCTACTGCAAGTTCTTTATTGTGTTTTCCAACTATGTACAGTGTATGTCAGTAGTTCTTTTCCTCTTGAGAACCTCTTTGGATACTTCTGACAGCTCCTGGAAATGGTTATAAACATCTTGCAATTCTTCTATAAGCCCTCTGTTAACCTTCATTAACCCGTCATTAACATCCTGCAAGTGTTTCATCTGTTGCTTATACTTCTGAAGACTTTCCTACAAATTTTCTTTATCAAAACTAGGGATCTCAGGTATGTTTGCATCCTTTATTAACAAGGCTAAGAAATCAGTAGGAATACTAGGCTCTTTTAGAATTCCTGCTTCCCTAAGTATAAGCTCATCTTCTTCTTCCCACTCTTGATTTTCAACAGGACATATTTTAGCTTTCTCTTCTTTCTGCTGTCTTAAAAGTTTATTTTTTATCTCAAGAATTATTGCAGAAAATTCAGACTTGGGCTGCCCAAACTCTTTTACAGACTGTGATCCTTTCACCTTTGCAGGATGAGAAAAAGAAGGTTTAGCAACTGATTTCTCTTTGCTTTTGCTGTCCATTTTACCAGTTTATGTCTCTTCATTTGAGGTACTATCAATCGAGACAGTCTCTTGTTTAGAATTAAATTTTGGATTAAGTAACCTCTTCATGTTCCATCTTAATTTATTTGTTGGCCTCGTTTTAGGCCTCCAATATGGGGTTACAGTCCTTTTCTTCTTATTAGGTTTAGCTGCTTTGATTTCTGAAATGAAGAATTCTCCACAGGTTTCATGCTTGCCTTCTACTTCATCAATGGGCTGATCTTCCTCTAGTAAATATCCCTCATCATCTGAGAGAATGGTGAGTGGACTTTTCTATTGGTTTTGAAAATCATCTTCAGGCATATCAACCCTTTCTATAACAGCAGCTCTAGGTTCCTTGGAAACTGCTACTGATCTCAACTATTTCCTAGGCTATAATTCTTCTTGTGAAAATAGTGAATACCTACCTGCAGTACCAACTGAAGACACCTTGAGTTTACTGTCAACCTCCACATGCTCTGCTGCCTTCTCAACTTCAACATCCTCCTTGTCTTCAAGTTTGGCTTTTTGACCTAATTTCTTCATCATTACCTTCCCTTTATATGCTTGCCTCTTAGGCTGTTGATCTTCTTGATTTACATAGAAACCTGACCAAAAAAGAAAGAAGTCCCAACTTTTACCCTCATGCTGCAAAACAGTGCTGATAATTAGTTTAATTAGCCCATGATGGAAAATGGACTCAGAGGAATGGTCCATCTTCCTTTTCACCCTGTTGGACATCTTCTGCAAGCTTTTCAAAAAGAAGAATGGCAGGTTCATTTTTGACACCCCCACCATGTGCTGAAGGAATCTGAAGTGGTATTTGTATACATAAGCATACTTTCCCTCGCAAGTAACATAACTCTGCAGTATCTTGATTGGCTCAACCCACTCCTTTCTGAAATTTTGAATAAGGATGCCTTTATTCCAATCAGGGGTGACACTTGGTAAAAGATATCTTTGTGGATCAAAGGAAAAAGGCAATTTCTTAAACCATAATTCACCATCATTCTTAATCCCAGTAGCTTTTGAGATCAACTCCACTGTCAGTCTGAATTTAAGAGTATCGAAGGTCACCATGTCATCTTTACAACACTGTGCAAACTTGCAAGACACTTCAGTATTATATCCATTTATTCTTTTGAAGAATTCAAGCCAACTAGCTTGTTGAAATAATTCAACACATCCAGGAAGCTTTTCAATACACCCTACATCAGTTGGTTTAGCTCTGTTAATTTTACCACTCTTGCCCATTTTCCTTCAGAGGATGAAACTGTCTAGGTTTTAGGATTCAATTAATGACCAGTCAGGTGACTGTTTCCTTTTCAAATCCCTCAGGTTTCAAAAACAACTCTCCTTGCTCTTCTCGGACTGCTGTTTTTTTTTCCTAATAAAGAATAGGTTTATCATAAGCATAAGCGGCTTAGGTCATTTGAAATCTTCCAAATTCTTCACTGCAACTGGTGACTGTCATGCGATTTAATTGTTCTATTGGCTGTTCATCTCCAGAATGTAGCATAAACCTGTGTATTGGGTACCGTAACCTGCCTGAATCCTATATAAATAATCTCTGCACAATAAGAGTTTAGAAGAAGAATCTCGACTGTCAACCTTCTAGATTAATTGTAGACTGTTCGGAGGTTGAATGAGAGGAATATAAGGCAAAAATAATATCAAACTTATCACTTTCAGCTCTCAACAGTTTAAATATCAAAATGATACTAAGTTCTCATTTATTCTCAAGCTTTTAACTCCTCGCTTCCTCCAATCTGCTTGACTGATATACTTGTTTTCAAAGCAAAATAAATCTCTCCACCAAGCAGAATGATTTAGATTACTGAGGATTCACTGTTCTTCATTAAGCCTATGAGTGAAATTTAATCATCAATAAGACTGTCATAAAAACCACTTATCACTGACCATATCCACAATGTATAATAAACCACAGTATATGAATGCTTTAGGTCTTAGGCTGCTCAGTCTCCTCTTTGCAGTCATACTCAGCTCATTCTCTGTTTCATTCTTGACTTCGAAACCAAACTGATCATCCTTTTATCATGCAGTAAAAACGAGGTCTTTATGTTGTCTAGGTATTCATACTGTATTAAGGTCTAGTTCCTTTATCTCATGTTGCACCAGCAGCAGTCTTAGGTTTGTACATCGTGACGGACAGAATTTTTATCTCACCGAACCATCAAACCTTGAAAGGATTATATTGATATAAAAAAACTCATATTGTTCAATATTCGTTCACTCATAGTTCTAATCTTCTTTTCTCCTCACAGAGATGTTTGATGAGAGAAAATATTAATGTTTGGTTCAAAAACATTTGCTAGAACATGCTTCACCAGAAAAACCCCAAATTAATAGACATTTCTGGGTGACCGCGAAATACCTGTTAAATGCTCCACTAAAGTTGCTTTAAGCCAGTCTCTGAGCTGTTTAATGGGTGAACAGGTGTCTTGATGTGTTTGATTTTATTACAGATGTCAGAATAAAGAAGCCATAGTTTTCGGAGCAACTATGAAAACCCCCACTCGGCTTTGTAACTGCAATCTCCATGTTTTTACGTCGGCACCGTCATTCTATTAAGTCTTCTAACATCAAACATGCATGCATGTAACAATTCACTTCACATTAGACCAAATTTCACTGCTACGTGTCAATGCTCAACTACTTTAGGGGTAATGATAACCACGTTTTGCCTCACGACCTGGAAACACTTGGAATCATGATAATTCTGGAGTTCACATGTAGCAAACAACTCATAGCATGGGATTAGTCGCTCAGCATTTGAAATCGTGACAAAATTTTGCTAGAAAACCGGGAAAAATGAAGGCCGCAATATTCTTGTAGCGCGTCTTCATTATTTTTTAACCCTAGCGCTACAAGAATATTTAAGTGCTATTTTCTCGCTGTTTTTCAGCTTTTCGTCATTTTGTATGCAATTTAAAAGTTGTTTGAAGTATGAATTGTGCAGGACCATGCTCAAAATGCTATTTGTGACCACATCATTTGATAATATGACCTTTTAAAACCTTTTAAGACCTAAGGGAGGAAAAAACAAAATACTCTGAAGGCAAAAAAAAAACTTAAAAATTAAAGTCAATACCCAAAATCTCCTATGGGAATTGAAAAGATAAAGTCAAAGAAATAAGAAAACTTGATCAAAAAGGTAATCAAACATGAAAAGGTAAGAAACAAAATCCTGACATAACAGACACATAAAAAAACTGTTTGATAATCATCATATTGTATCGCATTATATAAACTTAAGACACCTAATGTTTTGAGATGATATTTTCATTCATTTTCATCAAGCTATGGATTATTGGTGTCTCTATGAATGGAAACATCATGGATCAAAACATTTCCATGAATTTTGTCGTTAAAAATTATCATTGCATGAAATCTATTAATAATAACGTATTCAAGACTTCGACAAGGTTTCCCAAAAATTTCAGTATTCCTTGGTGGAAGGTCAATTATACTGGTTGGCGATTTATGCCAAATCCCATTTTTCATGGATAAACCTGTAAATATATCTATAGTTCATGCATAAGAATTAAGCAACTCATTCACAACAATTTTGACGAGGTTGATACTTTGTTTTAACAAGATAAAGAAAACAATGAGCAACAATGTTTTCTACTTATGTTGATAAACACTAGAGATGTAGTGTCATTAGTGGAAGACTTAAAATTACTTATTACTCGTAGAAATACTTCATTGGATGCTTCGACAAAAAAATCCTTTGATAATGTCATAAATTTGTTTGCAACAAATGAACATGTATGACAACATAATAAGTGTTGTATAAGAAATATGAATTGGACCATTGCAGAAAGTGTTCCTACAAGAATAAGAAGTAGTATTTTGTGGAAGCATATGAGGAAGACTTAGAACTAGATTTACTTATTGCAATTGGAGGTAGGGTAATTCTTACCTAAAACATTGGAACATATGGAGAACTTGCCAATGGTGCTCTTGGAGTTGTAGAACAAATGGTGTATAGCCCTAGAACATTACCCCCATAACCACCAACATATGATTTGGTAAGATTTGATAAAAAAGTGGCGGTTCCATGGGATGAATCAATCCATCAAATTGTTTCTATTATACCAATTGAAAGGTGTAATTAAAACACAACTTTCATTGAAACTCACATGGAGGTTAACAATCAATAAGTCGTAAGGATTGACATTGGAGAAAACTAATATTAATATTGGGAAGCAATAGAGGAAGGGTATGACATTTACTCAAGTTAAAGGTTTGAATGCTCTTCAATTTCAACACCCATTTTCTAATGATTAATATGAAAAGAGTGACAAAAGTAGCATGTGTGGCTATTTGAAAATCCAATCAAGATAGATTGATATTCATTACTTTGTAATCTATTTCTTATTGAATATAGACATCCTCTTACTTTCTTACTATTCATATGTTTCATCAATAAAAATTGTTATTCATCTTATCTCTCATTTAAATTTTGAAGTTGCCTTTCAAATACTTGAGATATATAATCAAGATCATACACATAATTGATATGACCAATCAAAATGTATCTAAACTCTAAATCTACCTTACACCCAAAAGAAAATCAAATAAATAAAAAACCCAAACCTATCCAACATGCTAAATCTAAAGTTTACATAGATCTAACATGGTTATAGAACTAGCCATGAAAGTTTTCCAATATGTGGATTGTTGTTTTAGAGAAAGTTCGACCATATTGCTATACAGATCTTTTTAGCCTCATTGTATCGTTTTCATCCAAATAAAATTAAAAAATTGCCAAAATCGTATTGGAATTCAGTGGAATAAAAAGGTATATATTTTTAGGTATTAAGATCGATAATTCTATCTCATTGTACTGAGATGTGTCCACTGTATTTTTAAATGAAAGTTCTATTATTGTTTGTTGCATTATTTTAATGAAAATTCTATTATTGCCTGTTACATTTTTTTAATGAAAATTCTATCGTTTCAATGAAAATTTCTGAGCCAAAATTTTCTTAGGAATCAAGAAGGTCATTTACAACTTCCAAAAACTTTTTTTTTTCTGCTTTTTAGACTTTTTTTTCTAATTTCCAAGGCTGTTCATCCTTGTTGAATGATCCTTCCCTTTCCAACGCTCTTCATCCTCCTTGAATGATCCTTCCCAAACCCGATATGCAACGGAAGCATGTAGTGCAAGCTAACTATGCTTTCTTGGAGGCAATATTTGCTCTCAATGCTTCCTAGCTCAGATATTTTTCCATAAGAATTACAATAAGAGATGTTCATGTTCCATTTGATCATCAATATTGGATTGCTGTAAGTATTGAGTGTTAGATTTTACAAAAAGTTGCTATGTTTGACATTATGTTGCCAGGCAATAAACTGTCTACACTGGAAAAAATAAAAACGCAGGATTCTTCCAATCCAGAGGTAGATATGCTTCCTTTGGTAGTACCAAAAAAAGGGTAGATAATACAGAAGAAGAAGATGAAGAATGCTAGACCCCTAAGTTAGAGGAACACAAGATACCTCAGCTTTTGTGTTGTCCACCAGCGCAGCCCAAAGTCAGATCGGTAAATAAAATGCAAAGTTATGGTTTGATCCCCTCTATCCATCCTGATCTTCTCTGGCTGTTCAGTCACGACCAGCATGAATCTGAGGAGAAACCCCAGATCAGTCCCTCCGAAAATGTCTGATATAAAATATAATATAGTGTTTAGACAATGTTTCCTTATGGTGAGTTACACTAATAGAAATAAGGGTTAATGTCTAAGTTGGTAGGTTTTTAGAAGGTTGTTATGCAATAATGATGCCAGCAAATTATGATTGGCTTCTGTGAATACTGTAACGAGTAGATATGATTTTTTTACTAACTAATGTGATTTCTTACTGTTTGTTGTAGGATTGTGAAGAGCACTGTAGGCCGTCACAAATTGCTAGTTAAAGTTTGAATATTTTTTCCTGAATTTCATTTTTGTATTCGACAATCCCAAGGAAAAAATTTCCTCAAAGACGAATATCTTTGAATATTTGTATTGCAGGGAATGTTTTGCATTTGCTTGACTTGTATTGTAAGGCACACGCCTCCCAATATCTTATGCTTATCAGACGTTATGGATACATTTGGCAAAGTTGTTATTCTCATTATCTATCTCTTTTGATAATAACAACTCAAATCCCATGATAATCATAGACTAGCAGTATAATATATTTTCAATTTGTATATTTTGCTTCAATGACGTCAAATGGTTTTTGGTCAAATGTTTTTCTCCTTATCCAATGCATCCCTTCAAGCAACCATTCAATTTCAATCCAAGAAAACTTATTTCGTGGCTTTGTATAAATTATTTTGCGGTTGTCTTGGCTGCATAAGTTTGAGAGGGGAAATAAGAACATCGAGGCTAATAGAAAACCGAAGGGTAAATGGAAACTTCTTACCAACGTATAAAAACATCAAGACCATTATAAAAGCAACTCAGGTAACAAAAATTCACCTAAGGAGATCAGAAAGATGGCCACGCAAGGGGTAAATTCCCAACAAAGAAGTGAATGGTCAATATTGAAAAGAATGGTGTACGAAGAGATACATTTTCCATAGAAATTCCAATTTGACAACTTCTAACAGAAGTGTAACAACTCTTTCTTTAGTGCCATTAATTTCAAAATCCAAACTGGAATGGATGGCATGTACCCTCTCAATGATGGCATGTATTCTTTGATAATTTGGCTCCTAGATACAGCGCTAACATTGGCTTTAGTTTTTGTTAATGGCTTTGGTTAGTAGCTCCATCTCTAGCTATTGCTTTTCTCTTCAACGTTTTGTCAATGGTGAGTCTTCTTTCTATTCATGTACTACTTGGATTCAGCTGTTCTGATACGATATAATCTGTAAATGAGGGGCTGAGAGCCAACTAGCTTAACCAACATAAATATTAAGTGGATTCTCAACTCTAGTATCTATTCTCAATATTATACAAGCTTTGTTATTCAAAATGGATTCAAAGAATTGTTCTGAGTATAATGTGCATTCACCACCACCAACAAAAAATTGATTATAAGAGTAATAAATAAAATAAGACCATGCAAAATATCACTAATCACTAATAACTCTGTTTTAGGTACAACTCTTGTGCACATCGATATCCAACAAGAGGAATTACTTAGTCACTATGCCTACCAAGGTGTTGATGTTCAATTCCATGACTGCAATTACTTCCATGTTTTAAACTTTCAAGTAAGTGAAGTGTTTTGATTCATAGGGCTCATTGTCTAAGTGTTTTGATTCATGGGATTCATTGTCTGAAATATTCCCAACATTCACATTCTACACTAATGAAAACATCATTCAAGTTAGCTTTCCTTGGTGTATGAAAACTGAGTTATTTCAATGCTCATGGTTTTTTTGAATATTAATTATAAATGAAAAGGAATAAACCTTTGAATCTCTATAGGGATCAAATATTCTAGTTGTATCAAAATTATTGATATTATTGACGAGGCATACAAAGTGAATAAGTTCTATATTAACTTGAACGCAAAATAAATTAGAGTGGATCTATTTATACCAAAGGAGAAGTCTTTTGTCAGCTATGAAAAAATGGCGAGATGCAAGTTCATATGTGAGCTTACATCGAATGTTAGTTGGATACATTTGAACTCTAACAGCTAAATTTGTTGGAAAGTACAAACACCAAGACCCCCCTAAGAGAAACATGGGGAGAAAACAAAACAAAAGTGGGTCCTGACAACTAGGCATGATGAGGTATCCATGTACAAAGCTCTCATAATCGGGGTAAAGGAGAAAATCTCATGGGAAAAACTCCTCCCTGTAAGAGAGAAAAGCACACATGTTGAGCTCAATGCATGTTCCAAACCAGGCATGATGAGGTATCCATGTACAAATCTCTCATAACCGGGATAAAGGAGAAAATCTCATGGGAAAAAATCCTCCCCATAAGAGAGAATAGCACACATGTTGAGCTCAATGCATGTTCCAAACCACTGATCCTCAATAATGAGTGCTAACAATCGAGAAGACATCATATGCACTAAGTGTACCTATGGTCACCAATCCATCTCACCCACCTACAAGGGTATCTAGGCATTGCAACTGTCCAGTCAAATAGGAACTAGTGCTGAGTACAAAGTTCACTATGAATATGTCTGATCTAGATCACTAATGGGTAATAAAAATCACCCTAGGGATCATTGCATACCATCCCCTCACCCCCACCACAATGCTGAAGCTAGTGCTAAAGGTGACAACAATGCATGTCACAACTAATGGCTAAAGTTATGGAGTACAAGCTAAAGGAAACAAAGATGTAAAAACTAGCTAAAAAATAAATACTCCAAAGTGGCAAGATCCAAGACACTGTCAAATAAAGAAACTCATGGAGACAAATGAGACAAATGTATGGTGACACTCCAACAAACTGTTTGTATGAGTGGCCTGAAATCCACAACTTAATGTTGCAGGACAACAATCCTCAATACATACCATCATGGACAACAATCCTCAATATGAGTTTCAAATAACAATTTCATTTTAGCTACCCATTTACAAGGGAGGAATGAGGATAGCCATTTCCTGCCTTTTCTTGATACAATGATTATCAGAAAGCAAGACAGGGGCATATCTCATAAGGTGTATAGAAAGAAAACCCACACTGAGCAATACCTTCATGCTCTTTCTCACCGTCATCCACAACAAAAAATGGGAGTCATGAACACCTTGATCATGAGGGCCATTAGGATTTCACATACATAACACCTAGAAGCTGAAAAAGAACACTTACATGATGTTTTCTTAAGTAATGGATATCATGCACATCAAATGAGGAGAGCCTTTGCCAAAACAGAAAAACCTAGACACCTGAAAGAAAAGAAGGTGGGAGAACACAAAGCTTTTCTTCCATACATTCAAGGTGTAACAGACAAAATTGCAAAGCACTTGAAGAAGAAAAGTATCGACTCAGTGTTCTCGCCCCTTAACAACATAAGAAAACTCCTGAAATGAGTCAAACACCCCATTGACCCTCCTCTAAAAGAGGCTGTCTACATGATTCTGTGTGAATGTGGGAATGCCTACATCGGTGCAATAGGGAAATCCATTAGAACGAGTGTTAAAGAACACTATGCAGACATACGGCTAGATAGAAGGAAAAATTCCACTTTGGCCCAACATTCCCATGGCACAAAACACCCTATTAAGATTGAAGACATGAAAGTCCTTGCTCACGCTGATAATTTGTCTTTGAGAAGGATCAGAGAGGCAATTGACATTGTCAAACACCCCAATTGTCTAAATAGGGATGATGGCCTCATAATCTGTAGGTCATGGCTCCCTAATGTGACTAAACTAAGCTAGCAAATACCAAATTAGTTAGTAAAACATAGAAAACTTAAAATTTAAAAGTTAAGAAATTAAAAAATTAAAAACTAAATTTAAAAATTAAAATTAAAAACTAAGAATTAATTAACTTTAATTTTTTTATTACTTTAATTTTTAGGTTTATAATAATTAAAACATAATAAAAACCCCACTTTAAATTCTAACTTTTTAAAAAGAACATTAATATAAAATAACACAAATTGAATATTTTAAATAAAACATTAATTTTTTAAAAACTTTAATTTAAACATTAATTTAGTAAAAAACATTAATTCAAACATTAATATAGTATAACATTAATTATTAATTAAAACATTAATATAACATTTAATTGGAAAGTGGTTAATAACCATAATAATCAATCTAACAAATTAAAATTTTATAAACTAACAAACTTTATAATAACTTTTAATAAAACTTTTTAGTTAAAAAACTTTTATACTATAATAAACTTAAAATTAAAATTAAAATTTAACTTAATTAAACCTTTTAATTAAAGAATATACATTAATTCATAAACTGTTATAGAACTTTTATATAATCTTTACAAAATGAAACCCTAATTGTCACCTGATATAATTAAGTATATTACTTTATTAAAGCTAGATGGCGACACATAATTTACAATGTTGAAAGGAGTACCAAGAGTTGATAATATGTTAGGTTCCTTACAAACATCTTCTTTTGCAGCTACAATTCCAAATGCACCATGAGAGTTTCTACTTACTCAAGTATGGGAAAATAATTCAAATCCTCAAGGGATAACATAAATGATGGTTCCACATATGTGCTTAATAGGTTTGAAATGGGATCTTCTCCCATCAATAAGTATAACACTAAGGGATTGTTTGATATGACATTTTTTGAGATTATTTCGTAGAGGGGAAGTTTATTGGTTTTAAGGATGAATATGAAATGCCCATTTTCTGAGTATGCCAAACATCTACTTAAATAATGTGATGATAGGTTTGGAAGCCACCCTCACTTTAGATACTTTTTACTTAACATTATCATGAGACATCGTGCTCAAGGTTCCAACACATTTTTGTTAAAAAAATATAGTTTTTCTACCTACAACAATGGAAAAGTTACGAGAAACATTTACGAAATATTCCAGATCTAGACTAGCAAAGAGATTAATGAGATTTGGAATTGTACTAAGACATACATGTATATTTGAGCAACGTGGGTTATGTGACTTGATTCGTCAAGTTGGGTGTCCCAATATATTCTTCACATTAATTGCAACAAATACGATATGTAGTGGCCATATTTGCATAACATAATGTTCACTACCATCCCTCTATATCCTAGTGATGAAAGGAAATGGAGACATAAAAAATGTGTTTGATAATCATCATATTGTATCACATTATATACACTTAAGACACCTAATGTTTTGAGATGATATTTTGATTCATTTTCATCAAGCTATGGATTATTGATATCTCTATGAATGGAAACATCATGGATTGAAACATTTCCATGAATTTTGTGGTTAAAAATTATCATTGCATGAAATCTACTGATAATAACATATTCAAGGCTTCAACAAGGTTTCCAAAAAAATTCAGTATTCCTTGGTGGAAGGTCAAGTATACTTGTCGGTGATTTATGCCAAATGCCATTTGTCATGGATAAACCTCAAAATATATCTAAAGGTCATGCATAAGAATTAAGCAACTCATTCACAACAATTTTGACGAGGTTGATACTGTGTTTTAACAAGATAAAGAAAACAATGAGCAACAATGTTTTCAACTTATGTTGATAAACACTAGAGATGTAGTGTCATTAGTGGAAGACTTAAAATTACTTATTACTCATAGAAATACTTCATTGGATTCTTCAACAAAAAAATCCTTTGATAATGTCATGAATTTGTTTGCAACAAATAATCATGTATGACAACATAATAAGTGTTGTATAAGAAATATGAATTGTCCCATTGCAGAAAGTGCTCCTATAAGAATAAGAAGAAGTATTTCGTGGAAGCGTATGAGCAAGACTTGGAACTAGATTTACTTATTGCAATTGGAGGTAGGGTAATGCTTACCTAAAAGATTGGGACAGATGCAGGACTCACCAATGGTGCTCTTGGAGTTGTAGAACAAATGGTGTATAACCCTAGAACATTGCCCCCAAAACCACCAACATATGATTTGGTAAGATTTCATAAATATGTCGGGGTTCCATGGGATGAATCAATCCATCAAACTATTTCTATTATACCGATTGAAAGGTGTAATTAAAATACAACTTTCGTTGAAACTCGCATGGAGGTCAACAATCAATAAGTCATAAGGATTGACCTTGGAGAAAACTAATATTAATATTGGGAAGCAAGAGAGGAAGAGTATGGCATTTACTCAAGTTAAAGCTTTGAATGGTCTTCAATTTCAACACCCATTTTCATATGATCAATATGAAAAGATGACAAAAGTAGCATGTGTGGCTATTTGAAAAGCCAATGAAGATAGATTGATATTCATTACTTCGTAATCTATTTCTTATTGAATATAAGCATCCTCTTACTTTCTTACTATTCATATGTTTCATCAATAAAAATTGTTATTCATCTTATCTCTCATTTAAATTTTGAAGTTGCCTTTCAAATACTTGAGATATATAATCAAGATCATCCACACAATTAATATGAACAATCAAAATGTATCTAAACTCTAAATCTACCATACACCCGAAAAAAAATCAAATAAATAAAAAACCCAAACCTATCCAACATGCTAAATATAAAGATTACATAGATCTAAAATGGTTATAGAACTAGCTATGAAAGTTCTTCAATATGTGGATTGTTGTTTTAGACAAAGTTCGACCATATTGCTATACAGATCCTTTTAGCCTCACTGTATCGTTTTCATCCAAAAAATTAAAAAATTGTCAGAATCGTATTGGAATTAGGTGGAATAAAGAGGTATATCTTTTTAGGTATTAAGATCGATAATTCTATCTCATTGTACTTATATGTGTCCGCTGTATATTTAAATGAAAATTCTATTATTGTCTCTTGCATTATTTCAATGAAATTTCTATTATTGGCTGTTGCATTTTTGTCTGTGCTGCAACCTACCTATGCTTTCTTGGAGGCAATATTTGCTCTCAATGCTTCTTAGCTCAGATCCTGTCCATAGGAATTACGATAAGAGATGTTCATGTTCCATCGGATCATCAATACTGGATTGCTGTAAGTATTGAGTGTTAGATTTTACAAAAAGTTGTTGTGTTTGACATTATGTTGCCACGCAATAAACTGTCTACATTGGACAAAAATGTCTAAACTGTCTAAACTATCTATCTCATTGTACTCAAATGTGTCCGCTGTATTTTTAAATGAAAATTCTATTATTGTCTCTTGCATTATTTTTAAATGAAAATTCTATTATTGTCTATGGTGCAAGCTACGTATGCTTTCTTGGAGGCAATATTTGCTCTCAATGCTTCTTAGCTCAGATCCTGTTCCATAGGAATTATGATAAGAGATGCCCCTGTTCCATCAGATCATCAATACTGGATTGCTGTAAGTATTGAGTGTTATATTTTACAAAAAGTTTTTGTGTTTGACATTATGTTGCGAGGCAACAAATTGTCTACACTCGAAAAAACTGTCTAAACTGTCTATCTCATTGTACTCAGATACTCAGATGTGTCCGTTGTATTTTTAAATGAAAATTCTATTATTGTCTCTTGCATTATTTTTAAATAAAAATTTTATTATTGTCTGTAGTGCAAGCTACCTATGCTTTGTTGGAGGCAATATTTTCTCTCAATCCTTCTTAGCTCAGATCCTGTTCCATAGGAATTACGATAAGAGATGTCCATGTTCCATGATCATCAATACTGGATTGTTGTAAGTATTGAGTGTTATATTTTACAAAAAGTTGTTGTGTTTGACATTATGTTGCGAGGAAATTAACTGTCTACACTGGAAAAACTGTCTAAACTGTCTATCTCATTGTACTCAGATGTGTCTGTTGTATTTTTAAATGAAAATTATATTATTCTGTGTTGCATTATTTTAATGAAAATTCTACAATATTGGATCATCAATACTGGATTGCTTCTTAGCTCAGATCCTGTTCCATAGGAATTACGATAAGAGATGTTCATGTTCCATCGGATCATCAATACTAGATTGATGTAAGTATTGATTGTTAGATTTTACAAAAAGTTGTTGTGTTTGACATTATGTTGCCAGCCAACAAACTATATACACTGGAAAAAAATGTCTAAACTGTCTATCTCATTGTACTCAGATGTGTCCGCTGTATTTTTAAATGAGAATTCTATTATTGTCTGTTGCATTATTTTAATGAAAATTCTATTGTTGCAAGTTGCATTTTTTTAATGAAAATTCTATCGTTTCAAAGAAAATTTCTAAGCCAGAATTTTCTTAGGAATCAGGAAGGTCATTTACAACTTCCAAAGACTTTTGTTTTTTGCTTTCTCACGCTGTTCATCATCGTTGAATGATCCTTCCCTTTCCGACGTTGTTCATCCTCCTTGAATGATCTTTCCCAAACCCGATATGCAACGGAAGCGTGTGGTGCAAGCTACCTATGCTTTCTTGGAGGCAATATTTGCTCTCAATGCTTCTTAGCTCAGATCTTGTTCTATAGGAATTACGATAAGAGATGTTCATGTTCCAATGGATCATCAATACTCGATTCCTGTAAGTATTGAGTGTTAGATTTTACAAAAAGTTGTTGTGTTTGACATTATGTTGCCAGGCAATAAACTGTCTACACTAGAAAAAATAAAAGCACACGATTCTGCTATGCTAGAGGTAGATATGCTTCCTTTGGCAGCACAAAAAAATCTGGCAGATAATACAGATGAAGAAGACGAAGAACTCCAAACCCCTAACTTGGAGGAACACAAGATACCTCTGCTTTTGTGTTGTCCACCAGCGCAGACCAAAGTCATATCAGTAAAGAAAATGCAAAGTACAAGTCCTCCTACAGGAGTTTTGATCCCCTCTAACCATCCTAATCTGCTCTGGCTGTTCAGTCACGACCAGCATGAATCTGAAGAGAAACCCCAAATCGGTGCCACCCAAAATGTCTGAAATAGAATATAATATAGTGTTTAGAGAATGTTTCCTTATGGTGAGTTACACTAATAGAAATAAGGGTTAATGTCTAATTTGGTAGGTTTTTAGAAGGTTGTTATGGAGTAATGATGCTAGCAAATTATGATTGGCTTCTGTGAATACTGTAACGAGTAGATCTGATTTTTTTACTAACTAATATTATTTCTTATTGTTTGTTGTAGGATTGTGAATATCGCAAATTGCTAGTGAAAGTTTGAATACTTTTTTGTGAATTTCATTTTTGTATTCAACAATCCCACGGAAAAATGTTCCTAAAGACAAATATCTTTGAATATTTGTATTGCAGGGAATGTTTTGCATTTGCTTGACTTGTACTGTAAGGCACACGACTCCCAATATCTTATTCTTATCGGACGTTATGGATAAATTTGGCAATGTTGTTATTCTCATTATCTATCTCTTTTGATAATAACAGCTCAGAATCCCATCACAATCATAGACTAGCAGTATAATATATTTTCAATTTGTATATTTTGCTTCAATGACGTCAAATGGATTTTGGTCAAACGTTTTTCTCCTTGTCCAATGCAACCCTTCAAGTAACCATTCAATCTCAATCCAAGAAAACGTATTTCGTGGCTTTGCATAAATTATTTTTTGGTTGTTCTGGCTGCATAAGTTTGAGTGGGGAAATAAGAACATTGAGGCTAATAGAAAACTAAAGGGTAAATGGAAACTGCTTAGCAACGTATAAAAACGTCGAGACCATTATAAAAGCAACCCAGGTAACACAAATTTGCCTAAGTAGATCAGAAAGATGGCCATGCAAGGGGTAAATGCCCAACAAAGAAGTGAATGGCCAATAATGAAAAGAATGGTCTACGAAGAGATACATTTTCCCCCGAAATTCCAATTCGACAACTTCTAACAGAAGTGTAACAACTCTTTCTTTAGGGCCATTAATTTAAAAATCCAAACTGTAATCGATGCCATGTACCCTCTCAATGATGGTGTGTATTCTTTGATAATCTGGCTCCTAGATACAGCGCTAAAGTTGGATTTATTTTTTGTTAATGGCTTTGGTTAGTGACTCCATCTCTAGTTCACTTGTTTCCACTCTGCAAAGGTCCCTTATCTTCCCATTCATTTTCTCTTTCTTCAAGGTTTTGTCAATGGTGACTCTTCTTTCTCTTCAAGTACTACTCGGATTCAGCTGCTGTTCTGATTCGATATAATCTATAAATGAGGGGATGAGAGAAAACTAGCTTAACCAACATAAATATTAAGTGGATTTTCAACTCTGGTCTCTATTCTCAATATTATACAAACTTTTTTATTCAAAATGGATTCAAAGAATTGTTATGAATTTAATGTCCATTCCCCACCAACAACAAAAAAATTACTTATAAGAGCAATAAATAAAATAAGACCATGAAAAATATCATTGATCACTAATAACTTTGTTTTAGGTACAACTCTTGTGCACATCAATATCCAACAAGAGGAATTACTTAGTCACTATGCCTACAAAGGTGTTGAGGTTCAATTCCATGACTGCAATTACTTCGATGTTTTAAAGTTTAAAGTAAGTGAAGTGTTTTGATTCATAGGGATCATTGTCTAAGTGTTTTGGTTCATGGGATTCATTGTGTGAAATATTCCCAACATTCACATTCTACGCTAAGGAAAACATCATTCAAGTTAGCTTTCCTTGGTGTATGAAAATTGAGTTATTTCAATGCTCATGTTTTTTTGAATATTAATCCTAAATGAAAAGGAATCAACCTTTGAATCTCTATAGGGCTCAAATATTCTAGTTGTATCGAAATTATTAATATTATTGACAAGGCATACAAAGTGAAGAAGTTCTATATTAACTTGAATGCAAAATAAATTATAGTGGATCTATTTATACCAAAGGAGAATTCTTTTGTCAGCTAAGAACAAATGGCAAGATGCAAGTTCCTATCTAAGCTTACTTCCAATGTTAGTTGGCTACATTCGAACTCTAAGAACTAACTTTGTGAGGTATCCCCAAGAGAAACACACGGAGGAAACAAAACAAAAATGGGTCTCGACAACTAGGCATGGTGAGGTATCCATGTACAAAGCTCTCACAACCAGGGTAAAGGAGAAAATATCATGGGAAAACTCCTCCCCATAAGAGATAAAAGCACACATGTTCAGCTCAATGCATGTTCCAAACTACTGATCCTCAAGAATGAGCACCAGCAATCAAGAAGACATCATATGCACTAAGTGTCCTTATGGTCACCAATCCATCTCACCCACCTACAAGGGTATCTAGTCATTGAAACCGTCCAATCAAATAGGAACTAGTGCTGAGTACAAAGTTCACTGTGAATATGTCTGATCTGGATCATTAATGGGGAATAAAAATCACCCTAGGAATCATTCCATACCACCCCCTCACCCCCACCACAATGCTGAAGCTAGTAGTAAAGGTGACAACAATGCATGTCACAACTCATGGCTAAAGGTACGGAGTACAAGCTAAAGCCAACAAAGATGTAAAAACTACCTAAAAAAGAAATACTCCAAAGTGGCAAGATCCAAGACACTGTGAAATAAAGAAATGCATGGAGACAAATGAGACAAATGTATGGTAACACTCCAACAAAATGTTTGTATGAGTGGCATGAAATCCACAACTCAATGGTGTACGACAACAATCCTTAATACATACCATCATGTACAACAATCCTCAATATGGGTTTCAAATAACAATTTCATTTTAGGTAACCATTTACAAGTCATGAATGAAAACATTTCATTGACAAATGTGGCATGCAACCACTCTGTTGAAAGAGTACAAAAATATATTCTCAACATTGCAAACAAAGGCAATAAAATCAAGGCTCTAAGAGGAGTGATGCAAAACAAACAGCCAATAACCCTTGAATGCAATAGGAAAAAGTGATGGCAAAAAACCTCCAATTATCTAATGTTGTTGTATTTGACATTATGTTGCCAGAAAATGTGAAGTACAAGTCCTCCTAAAGGAGTTTTGATCCCTTCTAACCATCCTCACTTGCTTTGGCTGTTGAGTCACAGCCATTATAAATCTAAAGAGAAACCCCAGATCTATTCCTCCCAAAATGTCTGAAATAGAATATAATATAGTGTTTAAACAATGTTTCCTTATGGTGAGTTACACTAATAGAAATAAGGGTTAATGTCTAAGTTGGTAGGATTTTAGAAGGTTGTTATGGAGTAATGATTCCAGCAAATTATGATTCGCCTCTGTGAATACTGTAACAAGTAGATTTGAACTTTTTACCAACTAATCTTATTTCTTATTGTTTGTTGTAGGATCGTGAAGAGCAAATTGCTAGTGAAAGTTTGAATTTTTTTTGTGAATTTCGCTTTTGTATTCGATAATCCCAAGGCAAAAAGTAATACAAAGATGAATATCTTTGAATATTTGTATTGCACGGAATATTTTTTGTTTGCTTGACTTGTACTGTAAGGCACACGCCTCCCAATATCTTATGCTTATCGGACGTTATGCATAAATTTGGCAAAGTTTTTATTCTCCTTATCTATCTCTTTTGATAATAACAACTCAGAATCCCATGACAATCGTAGACTAGCAGTATAATATATTTTCAATTTGTATATTTTGCTTCAATGGCGTCAATGGGTTTTGGTCAAACGTTTTTCTCCTTGTCCAATGTAGCCCTTCAAGCAACCATTCAATTTCAATCCAAAAATGGCTTTGCATAAATTATTTTGCAGTTGTCTTGGTTGCATAAGTTTGAGAGGGGAAATAAGAACATCGAGGCTAATAAAAAACCAAAGGGTAAATGGAAACTGCTTTGCAAGCTATAAAAACGTCGAGACCATTACAAAAGAAACCCAGGTAACACAAAATCGCCTAAGTAGATGAGAAAGATGGCCACGCAAGGGGTAAATGCCCAACAAACAACTGAATGGTCAATAATGAAAAGAATGGTCTATGAAGAGATATATTTTCTCCCGAAATTCCAATTCGACAAATTCTAACAGAAGTGTAAGGGCCATTAATTTCAAAATCCAAACTGGAATGGATGGCGTGTATCCTCTCAATGGATGGTGTTTATTCTTATATAATCTGCCTCCTAGCTACAGCGCTAACATTGTCTTTAGTTCTAGTTAATGGCTTTGGTTAGTGGCTCCATATCTAGCTATGGCTTTGCTCTTCATAGTTCACTTGTTTCCACTGTGCAAATGTCCTTTATATTCCCATTCATTTTCTCTCTTCAAGGTTTTGTCAATGGTGAGTCTTCTTTCTGTTCAAGCACTACTTTAGAATATAGAATTCAACTGTTCTCATATGATATAATCTGTAAATGAAGGGCTGACAGCCAACTAGATTAACCAACATGAATATTAAGTGGATTTTCGACTCTGGTCTCTATTCTCAATACTATACAAGCTTTGTTATTCCAAATGGATTCAAAGAATTATTCTGAGTATAATGTGCATGCACCACCACCAACAAAAAATTAATTATGAGTTCAATAAATGGAATAAGACCATGCAAAATATCACTAATCACTAGTAACTTTGTTTTAGGTACAACTCTTGTGCACATCAATATCCAACAAGAGGAATTACTTAGTCACTATGCCTACCAAGGTGATGAGGTTCAATTCCATGACTGCAATTACTTCCATGTTTTAAAGTATAAAGAAAGTGAAGTGTTTTTATTCATAGGGCTCATTGTCTAAGTGTTTTGATTAATGGGATTCATTGTCTGAAATATTCCCAACATTCACATTCTACACTAATGAAAACACCATTCAAGTTAGCTTTCCTTGGTGTATGAAGACTGAGTTATTTCAATGCTCATGGTTTTTTTGAATATTAATCCTAAATGAAAAGGAATAAGCCTTTGAATCTCTATAGGGATCAAATATTCTAGTTGTATCAAAATTATTAATATTATTGACAAGGCATACAAAGTGAAGAAGTTCTATATTAACTTGAATGCAAAATAAATTAGAGTGGATCTATTTATACCAAAATAAGAAGTCTTTTGTCAGCTAAGAACAAATGGCGAGATGCAAGTTCCTATGTGAGCTTACATCCAATGTTAGTTGGCTACATTCGAACTCTAACAACTAACTTTGTTGGAAAATACAAACACCAAGACCCCCCTAAGAGAAACACGAGGAGGTAACAAAACAAAAATGTGTCCCGACAATTAGGAATGATGAGGTATCCATGTACAAAGCTCTCATTATCGGGGTAAAGGAGAGAATATCATGGGAAAAACTCCTCCCCATAAGAGAGAAAAGCACACATGTTGAGTTCAATGCATGTTCCAAACTACTGATCCTCAAGAATGAGTGCTAACAATCTGAAAGACATCATATGCGTGGAAAAACCTAGACACCTGAAAGAAAAGAAGGTGGGTGAACACTAAGCTTTTCTTCCATACATTCAAGGTGTAACATACAAAATTGCAAAGCACTTGAAGAAGAAAAGTATCGATTCTGTGTTCTCGCCCTTTAACAACATAAAAAAACTCCTAAAATCAGTTAAAGACTCCATTGACCCTGCCCTAAAAAAAGGGTGTCTACATGATTTCATGTGAATGAGGGAAGGCCTACATCGGTGAAACAGTGAGATCCATTAGAACCAAGGTTAAAGAACAGTGCGCAAAAATACGGCTAGATAGAACCCAAAAAACCGCTTTGGCCCAACATCCCATGGCACAAAACACCCTATTAAGATTGACAACATGAAAGTCCTTCCTCATGCTGATAATTGGTATTTGAGAAGGATGAGAGAGGCAATTGAAATTGTCAAACACCCCCATTGTCTAAATAGGGATGATGGCCTCACCAAAGCAAGTCATGTTTCCCTAACATGACTAAATTAAGCTAGCAAATACCAAATTAGTTAATAAAACTTAGAAAACTTAAAATTTAAAAGTTAAGATATAAAAAAATTTAAAATTAAATTTAAAAATTAAAATTAAAAACTAAAACTTAATCAAAATTAAGAATTAATTAACTTTAACACAAATATTAATTAACTTGAAAACATTAATATTAAATAACACAAATTGAATTTTTTAAATAAAACATTAGTTTTTTAAAAACATTAATTTAAACATTAATTTACTAAAAAACATTAATTCAAACATTAATATAGTACAAAATTAATCATTAATTAAAACATTAATATAACATTTAATTGTAAAGTGGTTAATAACTATAATAATCAATCTAACAAATTAATATTTTATAAACTAAAAAACTTTATAATGACTTTTATTAAAATTTTCTAGCTAAAAAATTTTAATAAAACTTTTTAGTTAAAAAACTCTTATACTATAATAAACTTAAAATTAAAATTAAAATTTTAATTTAACTTAATTAAACTTTTTAATTAAAAAATATACATTAATTCATAAAGTGTTATCAAACTTTTATGTAACCTTTAGAAAATAAAACCCTAATTGTGGGCTAACTATCACAGTCCTATACTTATAAGGAGTGGAGATTCTAAGATCACCTCACGCATTGATTATGTCGTCATGATGAGCCAAGAATGGCCCGAAAGGTTGACAATAAATCATTATCTATCACACACTCTCCACAAGATGCCTTGGGCATCTATCCCGAATTCTCAGCCAAAACTATTAGTAACTCGTATGGGACGGAACTGATATCCTAAGAAATCTAAGACGCCTAGAGAAAAGTAGGATCTCCAAAGGAAAGCAAATTGCTCAACTATCCTTTCTAAAAAAATGCACAGACAGTCATAATATTATTTCGACATTTGCTAGGGTTTCACACATCCTCAAAAGTAATCGTAACAATCACATTTTCAACAAAATGAGTGGGATGTTAGTTCGTGCCCATATCAGAGTTTTGAGTTTCTCCTTATATAAACTAGATTGCGAACTCTTAGAACTTCATTTTTGTCTTTCTAACACTCTTGATAAAGATATCTCAGACTACTAGGATGGCTGCTCATTTCACAGAGCCAACGCAGAGTTTGTAAAAACCACTGCTAAACTTAAGAATAGATTTACCACGCTAGAACACAATAGCGATATACTTCAGCAGTCCAATCCAGCGGGTGATGAGCAACTGAGTTCTATCCCGGCTGATGATGAGAAATGGAATTGGAATCGTGACCTGCTAACATATCTGGTGAATGAACAGAACGGTGATATGCATCAGCAGTACAATCCTGGAGTGAAAATCAAACGGATGTAGATCAACATAGTTGGAATTGCGACCTGCTTACTTATCTGGTGAATGTACTTGACAAGATGGAGAACAACCAACCATATCACCAGCCAAAACCTTTCACCTAGCCTCATCACTCACAGCTTGATTGCTCACCAGCTACACAACCCATTGCTCAACCCATCGCTCAACCACTCGCTCAGGTCGCTCAACCAATCACCCATCCCTACGCTCAGTCAATCAACAAGCCACTCAGCCGGATCACGATGAAGGTGCCCAGCCTGGTCAAACGAATCAATGAGTCGCTCTACCAATCACCCAGCCTTACGCTTAGTCACTCAGAAAGCTACATCAATGAACCATTCAGCTTGATCACGATGAGAATGGAGGCGCCTAGCCTGGTCAACTGCATTAACGAGTTGCACATCCTGGATTTAAAAAATGCACTAGGCATGTTCTTGCAAAGGCTAATGGTGACCAGTCAGGAGATGAACCACCGCATGACCAGCCTTTCGATCATTATGAAGGCGCCCAGCCTGGTCAACCGCATTAACGAGTCGCTCAACTTTGTGTTCAGATCGCTCCACCAATCACCCAACCCTACGCTCAATCACTCCGGAAGCTACATCAACAAACCACTCAGCCTGATCACGATGAGAATGGAGGAGCCCAACTTGGTCAACTGCATCAACGAGTCACGTGTCCTAGATTTAATAAACGCACCGAGCATGTTCTTGCAAAGGCTAATGGTGGCCAGTCAGGAGATGAACCAATGCATGACTAGCCTCTTGATCACGACTTGCTTACTCGTCTATACAACAACCAACAACAAACCTCTTTGAAACCAAGAACTCCATTGGTTAGCAAACTTACACATCAACATACTCAATCAAAAACTAGGACAAGAGACCCTAATCAACTCGTTGTTAACCTTTCCGACACAGAACTTAATCTTTCCTCCATAACACTTCTTGAGAAAGGCCTCAATTTTGTGATTGCTCCGAGAAGGATTCCAGTTGAAGATATTATTTGCATCTTTAAAGATAGCATTAAACATCTTCCAGAAAACAAAGTTGAAGAGGTGCATCAAAACTGTGCTAGTACCTTAAGGAGAGCTAAACCACCTAAACCCAACATTACCAATGAAGAATACAAGGCCCTCAAGGAGCTTAGAAAGAATGACCAAATTGTCATCTTGAAGGCGAATAAAGGAGGAGCCCAACATTACCAATGAAGAATACAAGGCCCTCAAGGAGCTTAGAAGGAATGACCAAATTGTCATCTTGAAGCCGAATAAAGGAGGAGCTACGGTTATCCTCAATAAAGAGGAATATGTGACCAAGATGCAAGCCCATCTTGATCTGAGGGACTGCTATAAAAAACTTAATAAGAATCCCCTCTCCCGCATTACAAGAGAAGTTATGGAGACCATAAAGGGATCATACATCGATAATGATATAAAGAAAAAATCCTTATTTTGGATCCCTTGATTCCAAGAATTTATGGACTCCTTAAGATCCACAAACTCGGTATTCCTCTTCCTCCCATAGTAGACACCATAAGCTCTCCTACCTACAGGCTCGCGAAATTCTTTGCAAACAAATTAAATCCTTTAGTAGGGAACACAAGCTCCTTTATCAAAGACTCCCCTTTCTTCATTGAGAAAATAAAAAACCGACACTTTGATGAGAATGAGCTACTCCTAACACTTTGATGAGAATGAGCTACGTCATATCCCTCTTCACAATGATTCTCATAAACAATGAAAACAAAGTCACTGAGGACCTTACTGACCATGAAACAACTGAGTTAGTAGGCTTATGTATGAGATCCACATTTTTCGGCTTTCAGGAGTCTCTAAAGTGAGGGTGGCTTCCAAAGCTACCTATGCTTTCTTCAAGGCAATATTTGCTTTGAATGCTTCTTAGCTCAGATCCTGTTCCATAGGAATTACGATAAGAGATGTTCATGTTCCATCGGATCATCAATACTGGATTGCTGTACATATTGAGTGTTAGATTTTACAAAAAGTTGTTGTGTTTGACATTATGTTGCCACGCAATAAACTGTCTACACTGGAAAAAACTGTGTAAACTGTCTATCTCATTGTACTCAGATGTGTCCGCTGTATTTTTAAATGAAAATTCTATTATTTTATGTTGCATTATTTTAATGAAAATTCTACAATACTGGATCATCAATACTGGATTGCTTCTTAGCTCAGATCCTGTTCCATAGGAATTACAATAAGAGATGTTCATGTTCCATGATCATCAATACTGGATTGTTGTAAGTATTGAGTGTTAGATTTTGCAAAAAGTTGTTGTGTTTGACATTATGTTGCCAGGCAATAAACTGTCTACACTGGAAAAAATTGTCTAAACTGTCGATCTCATTGTACTCAGATGTGTTCGCTGTATTATTAAAAGAAAATTCTATTATTGTCGGTTATATTATTTTAATGAAAATTCTACTATTGGCTATTGCATTTTTTTAATGAAAATTCCATGGTTTCAAAGAAAATTTCTAAGCCAGAATTTTCTTAGGAATCGGGAAGGTCATTTATAAAAATTCCAAAGACTTTTGTTTTCTGCTTTCCGACGCTGTTCATCCTCGTTGAATGATTCTTCCCTTTTCGACGTTGTTCATCCTCCTTGAATGATCCTTCCCAAACTCGATATGCAACAGAAGCGTGTGGTGCAAGCTACCTATGCTTTCTTGCAGGCAATATTTGCTCTCAATGCTTCTTCGCTCAGATCTTGTTCCATAGGAATTACGATAAGAGATGTTCATGTACCATCGGATCATCAATACCGGATTGCTGTAAGTATTGAGTGTTAGATTTTACAAAAATTTGCTGTGTTTGACATTATGTTGCCAGGCAATAAGCTGTCTACACTGGAAAAAATAAACTGCCAGTCCAGAGGAAGACATGCTTCCTTTGGTAGCACAAAAAAATCTGGCACATAATACAGAAGAAGAAGACGAAGAACTCCATACCGCTAAGTCGGAGGAACACAAAATACCTCCGCTTTTGTGTTGTCCACCGGCGCAGACCAAAGTCAGATGCGTAAAGAAAATGCAAAGTACAAGTCCTCCTAAAGGAGTTTTGATCCCCTCTAACCATCCTGATCTACTCTGGCTGTTTAGTCACGACCAGCATGAATTTGAAGAGAAACGCCATATCGGTCCCTCCCAAAATGTCTGAAATAGAATATAATATAGTGTTTAGACAATGTTTCCTTATGGTGAGTTACATTAGTAGAAATAAGGGTTAATGTCTAAGTTGGTAGGTTTTTAGAAGGTTGTTATGCAGTAATGATGCCAGCAAATTATGATTTGCTTCTATGAATATTGTAATGAGAAGATCTAATTTTTTAACTAACTATCTATGAATATTGTAATGAGAAGATCTAATTTTTTAACTAACTAATCTGATTTCTTATCGTTTGATGTAGGATTGTGAATATCGCAAATTGCTAGTGAAAGTTTGAATATTTTTTCGTGAATTTCGTTTTTGTTTTCGACAATCCCAAGGAAAAATGTTCCTCAAAGACGAATATCTTTGAATATTTGGATTGCAGGGAATGTTTTGCATTTGCTTGACTTGTACTGTAAGGCACACGCCTCCCAATATCTTATGCTTATCGGATATTATGGATAAATTTGGCAAAGTTGTTATTCTCATTATCTATCTCTTTTGATAATAAGAACTCAGAATCCCATGACAATCGTAGACTCTTTTGATAATAAGAACTCAGAATCCCATGACAATCGTAGACTAGCAGTATAATATATTTTCAATTTGTATATTTTGCTTCAATGACGTCGAATGGATTTTGGTCAAACGTTTTTCTCCTTGTCCAATGCAGCCCTTCAAGGAACCATTCAATTTCAATCCAAGAAAACTTATTTCGTGGCTTTGCAAAAATTATTTTGCGGTTGTCTTGGCTGCATAAGTTTGAGAGGGGAAATAAGAACATCCAGGCTAATAGAAAATCGAAGGGTAAATGGAAACTGCTTAGCAACGTATAAGAACGTCGAGACCATTATAAAAGCAACCCAGGTAACACAAATTCGCATAAGCAGATCAGAAAGATGGCCACGCAAGGGGTAAATGCCCAACAAAGAAGTGAATGGTCAATAATGAAAAGAATGGTCTACGAAGAGATACATTTTCCCCCGAAATTCCAATTCGACAACTTCTAACAGAAGTGTAACAACTCTTTCTTTAGGGCCATTAATTTAAAAATCCAAACTGAAATGGATGGTGTGTACCCTCTCAATGATGGTGTGTATTCGTTGATAATCTGGCTCCTAGCTACAGCGCTAACGTTGGCTTTATTTTTTGTTAATGGCTTTGGTTAGTGACTCCATCTCTAGCTATGGCTTTGCTCTTCATAGTTCACTTGTTTCCACTGTGCAAAGGTCCTTTATCTTCCCATTCTTTTCTCTCTCTTCAAGTTTTTGTCAATGGTGAGTCTTCTTTCTGTTCAAGTACTACTTGGATTCAGCTGTTTTGATATGATATAACCTATAAATGAGGGGTCGAGAGCCAACTAGCTTAACCAACATAAATATAAAGTGGATTTTCAACTCTAGTCTCTATTCTCAATATTATACAAGCTTTGTTATTCAAAATGGATTCAAAGAATTGTTATGAGTATAATGTCCATTCACCACCACAAACAAAAAATTAATTATAAGAGCAATAAATAAAATAAGGCCATGGAAAATATCACTAATCACTAATAACTCTATTTTAGGTACAGCTCTTGTGCACATCAATATCCAACAAGAGGAATTACTTAATCACTATGCCTACCAAAGGTGTTGAGGTTCAATTCCATGACTGCAATTACTTCCATGTTTTAAAGTTTAAAGTAAGTGAAGCTTTTTGATTCATAGGGCTCATTGTCTAAGTGTTTTGACTCATGGGATTCATTGTCTGAAATATTCCCAACATTCAAATTCTACACTAATGAAAACATCATTCAAGTTAGCTTTCCTTGGTGTATGAAAACTGAGTTATTTCAAGGCTCATGTTTTTTTTGAATAGTAATCCTAAATGAAAAGGAATAAGCCTTTCAATCTCTATAGGGCACAAATATTCTAGTTGTATCAAAATTATTAATATTATTGACAAGGCATACAAAGTGAAGAAGTTCTATATTAACTTGAACGCAAAATAAATTATAGTGGATCTATTTATACCAAAGGAGAAATCTTTTGTCAGCTAAGAACAAATGGCGAGATGCAAGTTCCTATCTGAGCTTACTTCTAATGTTAGTTGGCTACATTTAAACTCTAACAACTAACTTTGTTGGAAAATACAAACACCAAGACCCCCCCTAAGAGAAACACATGGAGGTAACAAAACAAAAATGGGTCCCGACAACTAGGCATGATGAGGTATCCATTTACAAAGCTCTCACAACCGGGGTAAAGGAGAAAATATCATGGGAAAACTCCTCCCCATAAGAGAGAAAAGGACACATGTTGAACTCAATGCATGTTCCAAACTACTGATCCTCAAGAATGAGCGCCAACAATAAAGAAGACATCATATGCACTAAGTGTTCCTATGGTCACCAATCCATCTAACCCACCTACAAGGGTATCTAGTCATTGCAACCGTCCAGTCAAATAGGAACTAGTGCTGAGTACAAAGTTCACTGTGAATATTTATGATCTAGATCATTAATGGTGAATAAAAATCACCCTAGGAATCATTCCATACCACCCCCTCACCCCAACCACAATGCTGAAGCTAGTAGTAAAGGTGACAACAATGCATGTCACAACCGATGGCTAAAGGTATGGAGTACAAGCTAAAGCCAACAAAGATGTAAAAACTACCTAAAAAAGAAATACTCCAAACTGGCAAGATCCAAGACAGTGTCAAATAAAGAAACACATGGAGGCAAATGAGACAAATGTATGGTGACACTCCAACAAACTGTTTGTATGAGTGGCATGAAATCCACAACTCAATGCTGCAGGACAACGATCCTCAATAGATACCATCATGTACAACAATCCTCAATATGGGTTTCAAATAACAATTTCATTATAGGTACCCATTTACAAGTGAGGAATGAAAACATTTCATTGACAAATGTGGCCTGCAACCACTCTGTTGAAAGAGTACAAAAAACTCTTCTCAACATTGCAAACAAAGGCAATAAAATGAAGGCTCTAAGAGGAGTGATGGAAAACAAACAGCGAATAACCCTTGAATGCAATAGGAAAAAGTGATGCCAAAAAACCTCCAATTATCTAATGTTGCTGTATTTGACATTATGTTGCCAGGCAATAAACTGTCTACACTGGAAAAAATAAAAACGCAGGATTCTGCCAGTCCAAAGGCAGATATGTTTCCTTTGGCTGCACAAAAAAATCTGGTAGATAATACAGAAGAAGAAGACCAAGAATGCCAGACCCCTAAATAGGAGGAACACAAGATACCTCTGCTTTTGTGTTGTCCACCCGCGCAGCCCAAAGTCAAATCGATAAAGAAAATGTGAAGTACAAGTCCTCCTAAAGGAGTTTTGATCCCCTGTAACCATCCTCATCTGCTTTGGCTGTTCAGTCATGGCCAGCATGAATCTGAAGAGAAACCCCAGATCGGTCCCTCCCAAAATGTCTGAAATAGAATATAATATAGTGTTTAGACAATGTTTCCTTATGGTGAGTAACACTAATAGAAATAAGGGTTAATCTCTAAGTTGGTAGGTTTTTAGAAGGTTGTTATGCAGTAATGATGCAAGCAAAGTATGTTTCGCTTCTGTGAATACTGTAACGAGTAGATCTGAATTTTTTACTAACTAATCTGATTTCTTATTGTCTGTTGTAGGATTGTGAAGAGCACTGTAGGCCGTCGCAAATTGCTAGTGAAAGTTTGAATATTTTTTTTGTGAATTTCATTTTTGTATTCGACAATCCCAAGGCAAAAAGTAACTCAAAGATGAAAATCTTTGAATATTTGTATTGCAGTGAATGTTTTGCGTTTCCTTGACTTGTACTGTAAGGCACACGCCTCCCAATATCTTATGCTTATCGGACACGTTATGGATAAATTTGGCAAAGTTTCTATTCTCCTTATCTATCTCTTTTGATAATAACAGCTCAGAATCCCGATAATAACATCTCATAATCCCATGACAATCGTAGACTAGCAGTATAATATATTTTCAATTTGTATATTTTGCTTCAATGGCGTCGAATGGGTTTTGGTCAAACGTTTTTCTCCTTGTCCAATGCAGCCCTTCAAGCAACCATTCAATTTCAATCCAAAAAAAACTTATTTGGTGTCTTTGCATAAATTATTTTGCGGTTGTCTTGGCTGCATAAGCTTGAGAGGGGAAATAAGAACATCGAGGCTAATAGAAAACGAAAGGGTAAATGGAAACTGCTTTGCAAGGTATAAAAACGCCGAGACCATTACAAAAGCAACCCAGGTAACACAAAATCGCCTAAGGAGATGAGAAAGATGGCCACGCAAGGGGTAAATGCCCAACAAACAAGTGAATGGTCAATAATGAATAGAATGGTCTACGAAGAGATATATTTGCTCACGAAATTCCAATTCGACAACTTCTTACAAAAGTGTAAGGACCATTAATTTCAAAATCCAAACTGGAATGGATGGCGTGTATCCTCTCAATGGATGGTCTGTATTCTTATATAATCTGCCTCCTAGCTACAGCGCTAACGTTGTCTTTAGTTTTGGTTAATGGCTTTGGTTAGTGGCTCCATCTCTAGCTATGGCTTTGCTCTTCATAGTTCACTTGTTTCCACTGTGCAAAGGTCCTTTATCTTCCCATTCATTTTCTCTCTCTTCAAGGTTTTGTCAATGGTGAGTCTTCTTTCTGTTCAAGTACTTTATCTTCCCATTCATTTTCTCTCTCTTCAAGGTTTTGTCAATGGTGAGTCTTCTTTCTGTTCTGATACTATATAATTTGTAAATGAAGGGCTGACAGCCAACTAGATTAACCAACATGAATTTTAAGTGGATTTTCAACTCTCGTCTCTATTCTCAATACTATACAAGCTTTGTTATTCCAAATGAATTCAAAGAATTAATCTAAGTATAATGTGCATGCACCACCAACAACAACAAAAAATTAATTATAAGTTCAATAAATAGAATAAGACCATGCAAAATATCAATAATCACTAGTAACTTTGTTTTAGGTACAACTCTTGTGCACACCAATATCCAACAAGAGGAATTACTTAGTCACTATGCCTACCAAGGTGTTGAGGTTCAATTCCATGACTGGAATTACTTCCATGTTTTAAAGTATAAAGAAAGTGAAGTGTTTTTATTCATAGGGCTCATTGTCTAAGTGTTTTGATTAATGGGATTCATTGTCTAAAATATTCCCGACATTCACATTCTACACTAATGAAAACACCATTCAAGTTAGCTTTCCTTGGTGTATGAAGACTAAGTTATTTCAATGCTCATGGTTTTTTTGAGTATTAATCCTAAATGAAAAGGAATAAGCCTTTGAATCTCTATAGGGCTCAAATATTCTAGTTGTATCAAAATTATTAATATTATTGACAAGGCATACAAAGTGAAGAAGTTCTATATTAAATTGAATGCAAAATAAATTAGAGTGGATCTATTTATACTAAAATAAGAAGTCTTTTGTGAGCTAAGAACAAATGGC
This sequence comes from Pseudotsuga menziesii, assembly GCA_001517045.1. Classification (NCBI taxonomy): domain Eukaryota; kingdom Viridiplantae; phylum Streptophyta; class Pinopsida; order Pinales; family Pinaceae; genus Pseudotsuga; species Pseudotsuga menziesii. Next base: position 505,663 of record LPNX011183125.1, read on the forward strand.
TAGATGCAAGTTCCTATCTGAGCTTACATCCAATGTTAGTTGGCTATATTCGAACTCTAACAACTAACTTTGTTGGAAAATACAAACGCCAAGACCCCCCCTAAGAGAAACACGAGGAGGTAACAAAACAAAAATGTGTCACCACAATTAGGAATGATGAGCTATCCATGTACAAATCTCTCATAATCGGGGTAAAGGAGAAAATCTCATGGGAAAAACTCCTCCCCATAAGAGAGAAAAGCACACATGTTGAGCTCAATGCATGTTCCAAACTACTGATCCTAAAGAATGAGTGCTAATAATCGAAAAGACATCATATGCACAAAAAAACCTAGACACATGAAAGAAAAGAAAGTGGGCAAACACAAAGCTTTTCTTCCATACATTGAAGGTGTAAGAGACAAAATTGCAAAGCACTTGAAGAAGAAAAGTATCGACTCTATGTTTTCACCCCTTAACAACATCAAAAAACTCCTCAAATCAGTTAAAGACTCCATTGACCATGCCCTAAAAAAGGGGTGTCTACATGATTTAGTGTGAATGTGGGAAGGCCTACATCGGTGAAACAGCCAGATCCATTAGAACCAAGATTAAAGAACCCAAAAAACCACTTTGGCCCAACATACCATGGCACAAAACACCCTATTAAGATTGATTACATGAAAGTCCTTCCTCATGCTCATAATTGGTCTTTGAGAAGGATGAGAGAGGCAATTTAAATTGTCAAACACCCCCATTGTCTAAATAGGGATGATGGCCTCACCATATCAGGTCATGGCTCCCTAACGTGACTAAATTAAGCTAGCAAACACCAAATTAGTTAATAAAACTTAGAAAACTTAAAATTTAAAAGTTAAGAAATCAAAAAATTAAAAATTAAATTTAAAAATTAAAATTAAAATCTAAGAATTATTTAACTTTAATATTTTTATTACTTTAATTCAATTACTTTAATTTTTAATTTTTAGGTCTATAGTAATTAAAACATAATAAAAACCCCACTTTAAATTCTAACTTAAAAAAAAAAACCATTAATATAAAATAACACAAATTGAATTTTTTAAATAAAACATTAATTTTTTAAAAACTTTAATTTAAACATTAATTTACTAAAAATCATTAATTCAAACATTAATATAGTATAACATTAATCATTAATTAAGACATTAATATAACATTTAATTGTAAAGTGGTTAATAACTATAATAATGAGTCTAAGAAATTAATATTTTATAAACTAAAAAACTTTATAATGACTTTTAATAAAACTTTTTAGTTAAAAAACTCTTATACTATAATAAACTTAAAATTAAGATTAAAATTTTAATCTAACTTAATTAAACTTTTTAATTAAAAAATATAAATTAATTCATAAACTCTTATCAAACTTTTATGTAACCTTTAGAAAATAAAACCCTAATTGTCGGCTAACTATCACAGCCCTATACTTATAAGGAGTGGAGATTCTAAGATCACCTCACGCATCGATTATGTCCTAATGATGAGCTAAGAATGGCCTGAAACGTTGACAATAAATCATTATCTATCACAGACTCTCCACAAGATGCCATCGGCATCTACCACGAATTCTCAGCGAGCACTACTACTCACTGGTATGGAGCGGATATCCTCAGAAATCTAAGACACCTAGAGAAAAGTAGGATCTCCAAAGGAAAGAAAATTGCGCAACTATCCTTTCTAAAAAATGTAGAGACAGTCATATTATTCCGACATTTTCTAGGCTTTCACACATCCTAAGAAGTAATCGTAACAATCACATTTCCAACAAAATGAGTGTGATGTTAGTTCATGACCAGATCAATGTTTTACGTTTCTCCTTATATAAAATAGATTGTGAACTCTTAGAACCCCAATTTTGTCTTTCTAACGCTCTCGATAAAGATATCTCAAACTACTAGGATGGCTGCTCATTTCATAGAGCCAACACAGAGTTTGCAAAAACCACTGCTAAACTTAAGAATAAATTTACCAGGCTAGAACACAATAGTGATATACTTCAGCAGTCCAATCCGGTGGGTGATGAGCAACTGAGTTCTATCCCGGCTGATGATGAGAAATGGAATTAGAATTGTGACCTCCTAACATATCTAGTGAATGAACACAATGGTGATATGCATGAGCAGTCCAATCCTGCGAGTGAAAATAAAACGGATGTAGATCAACATAGTTGGAATTGCGACCTACCTACTTATCTCATGAATGTACTTGACAAGATGTAGAACAACAAACCATATCACCAGCCAGAACCTTTCACCTAGCCTCATCACTCATAGCTTGATTGCTCACGAGCTACACAAACCATTGCTCAACCCATCACTCAGCCACTTTCTCAGGTCGCTCAACCAATCACCCATCCCTACGCTTAGTCAATCGAAAAACTACATCAACAAGCCACTCAGCTGGATCATGATGAAGGTTCCCAGCTTGGTCAAATGAATCAATGAGCCACTCTACCAATCACCCAGCCTTATGCTCAGTCACTCGAAAAGATACATCAATGAACCATTGAGCCTGATCATAATGAGAATGGAGACGCCTAGCCTGGTCAATTGTATTAACGAGTTGCACATCTTGGATTTAATAAAGGCACTAGGCATGTTCTTCCAAAGGCTAATGGTGACCAATCAGGAGATGAACCAACACATGACCAGCCTTTCGATCACGATGAAGGCGCCAAGCCTGGTCAAACGCATTATAGAGTCACTCAACTTTGTGCTCAGGTCGCTCCACCAATCACCCAGCCCTACGCTCAGTCACTTGGGAAGCTACATCAATAAACCACTCAGCGTGATCATGATGAGAATGGAGGCACCGAGCCTGGTCAACTGCATCAATTAGTCGTGCATCCTCGATTTAATAAATGCACCGAGCATGTTCTTGCAAAGGCTAATGGTGGCCAGTCACAAGATGAACCAATGCATGACCAACCTCTTGATCACGACTTGCCTACTCGTCGATACAACAACCAACAACAAACCTCTTTGAAACCAAGAACTCCATTGGTTAGCAAACTTACACATCAAGACACTCAATCAAAAACTAGGACAAGAGACCCTAATCAACTCGTTGTTCACCTTTCCGACACATAACTTAATATTTCCTTGAGAACACTTCTTGAGAAAGGCCTCAATTTTTTGATTGCTCCGAGAAGGATTCCGGTTGAAGATATTATTTGCAGCTTTAAAGATAGCATTAAACATCTTCCTGAAAACGAAGCTGAAGAGGTGCGTCAAAACTGTGCTCATACCTTAAGGAGAGCTAAACCACCTAAACCCAACATTACCAATGAAGAATACAAGGCCCTCAAGTAACTTAGAAAGAATGACCAAATTGTCATCTTGAGGGCGGATAAAGGAGGAGCTACAGTTATCCTCAATAAAGAGGACTATGTGACCAAGATGCAAGCCCATCTTGATCTGAGCGACTGCTATAAAAAACTTAATAAGAATCCCCTTTGCCGCATTACATGAGAAGTTATGGAGACCATAAAGAGATCATACATTGATAATGATATAAAGAAAAAATCCTTATGTTGGGTCCCTTGATTCTAAGAATTTATGGACTCCCTAACATCCACAAACTGGGTATTCCTCTTCATCCCATAGTAGACACCATAGGCTCCCCTACCTACAGGCTTGTGAAATTCTTTGCAAACAAATTAAATCCTTTAGTAGGGAACACAAGCTCCTTTATCAAAGACTCCCCTTTCTTCATTGAGAAAATAAAAAGCCGACACTTCGATGGGAATGAGCTACTCCTAAGCCTTGACGTCATATCCCTCTTCACAATGATTCTCATAAACAATGAAAACAAAGTCAGTGAGGACCTTACTCACCATGAAACAACTGAGTTAGTAGGCTTATGTATGAGATCCACATTTTTTGGCTTTCAAGGAGAGCTTTACAAACAAACCTGTGGGGTCTCCATGGGCTCTCCCCTATCACCGATTATAGCCAACCTCTTCATGGAAAAATATGAACAAAAAGTTCTATCCACTGCACATTCAAAACCTCAGTGGTGGTCAAGGTATGTGGAGGACACTTTCTTCATTTGGGCACATGGTAAAGAGGAGCTCGAAAAATTTGTGCATCACCTTAACAAACAATTTGACTCCATTAAATCCACAATGGAGATGGGGGATAGCCATTTCCTGCATTTTCTTGATACAATGATTATCAGAAAGCAAGACATGGGCATATCTCATAAGCTATACAGAAAGAAAACCCACAGTGAGCAATACCTTGACGCTCTTTCTCACAATCATCCACAACAAAAAATTGGAGTCATGAACACCTTGATCACGAGGGCCATTAGGATTTCAATATAGAACACCTAGAAGCAGAAAAAGAACACTTACATGATGCTTTTTTAAGTAATGGATCTGAGGCACATCAAATGACGAGAGCCTTTGCAAAAATGGAAAAACCTAGACACCTGAAATAAAAGAAGGTGGGAGAAAAAAAAGCTTTTCTTCGATACATTCAAGGTGTAACAGACAAAATTGCAAAGCACTTGAAGAATAAAAGTATCGACTCTGTGTTCTCGCCCCTTAACAACATGAGAAAACTCCTTAAATGAGTCAAAGACCCAATTGACCGTGCTCTAAAAAAGGGTGTCTACATGATTTTGTGTGAATGTGGGAATGCCTACATCGATGAAACGGGGAGATCCATTAGAACGAGTGTTAAAGAACACTACACATACATCTAACTAGATAGAATGCAAAATTCCAATTTGGCCCAACATTCCCATGGCACAAAACACCCTATTAAGATTGAAGACATTAAAGTCCTTGCTCATGCTGATAATTGGTCTTTGAAAAGGATGAGAGAGGTAATTGAAATTGTCAAACACCCCAATTGTCCAAATAGGGATGACGGCCTCATCATCAGCAGATTAAGGCTCCCTAACATGACTAAACTAAGCCAGCAAATACCAAATTGGTTAGTAAAACTTAGAAAACTTAAAATTTAAAAGTTAAGAAATTAAAAATTTAAAAATTAAATTTAAAAATAAAAACTAAAAACTAAGAATTAATCAAAATTAAGAATTAATTAACTTTAAGAGTTTTATTACTTTAATTTTTAGGTTTATAATAATTAAAACATAATAAAAACCCCACTTTAAATTCTAACTTTTTAAAAAGAACTTTAATATAAAATAACACAAGTTGAATATTTTAAATAAAACTTTAATTTAAACATTAATTTAGTAAAAAACATTAATTCAAGCATTAATATAGTATAACATTAATTATTAATTAAAACATTAATATAACATTTAATTGGAAAGTGGTCAATGACTATAATAATCAATCTAACAAATTAAAATTTGATAAACTAAAAAACTTTATAATAACTTTTCATAAAACTTTTTAGTTAAAATTTTTTTATACTATAATAAACTTAAAATTAAACCCTAATTTTTATACTATAATAATCTTTACAAAATGAAACCCTAATTGTCACCTGATATAATTAAGTATATTACTTTACTAAAGCTAGATGGTGACACATAATTTACAATGTTGAAAGGAGTACCAAGAGTTGATGATATGTTAGGTTCCTTACAAACATCTTCTTTTGCAGCTAGGATTCCAAATGCACCATGAGAGTTTCGACTTACTCAAGTATGGGAAAATAATTCAAATCCTCAAGGGATAACATAAATGATGGTTCCACATATGTGCTTAATTGGTTTGAAATGGGATCTTCTCCCATCAATAAGTATAACACTGAGGGATTGTTTGATATGACATTTTTTGACATCATTTCCTAGAGGGGAAGTTTATTGGTTTTAAGGATGAATATGAAATGCTCATTTTCTGAGTATGCCAAACATCTACTTAAATATTGTGATGGTAGGTTTGGAAGCCACCCTCACTTTAGATACTTTTTACTTAACATTATCATGAGACATCGTGCTCAAGGTTCCAACACATTTTTGTAAAAAAAATATAGTTTATCTACCTACAACAACGGAAAAGTTACGAGAAACATTTATGAAATATGTCAGATCTAGACTAGCAAAAAGATTAATGAGATTTGGAATTGTACTAAGACTTACATGTATATTTGAGCAACGTGAGTTATGTGACTTGATTCATCAAGTTGGGTGTCCCAATATATTCTTCACATTAACTGCAACAAATACGATATGTAGTGGCCAAATTTGCATAACATAATGTTCACTACCATTCCTCTAGATCCTAGTGATGCAAGGAAATGGAGACATAAAAAATGTGTTTGATAATCATCATATTGTATCACATTATATACACTTAAGACACCTAATGTTTTGAGATGAGATTTTCATTCATTTTCATCAAGCTATGTATTATTGGTGTCTCTATGAATGGAAACATCCTCGATCGAAACATTTCCATGAATTTTGTGGTTAAAAATTATCATTGCATGAAATCTATTGATAATAACGTATCCAAGGCTTCGACAAGGTTTCCAAAAAATTTCAGTATTCCTTGCTGGAAGGTCAATTATACTCATTGGTGATTGATGCCAAATGCCATTTGTCATGGATAAACCTCTAAATATATCTAAAGGTCATGCATAAGAATTAAGCAACTCATTCACAACAATTTTGACGAGGTTGATACTGTGTTTTAACAAGATAAAGAAAACAATGAGCAACAATGTTTTCAACTTATGTTGATAAACGATAGAGATGTAGTGTCATTAGTGGAAGACTTAAAATTACTTATTACTTATTATGTTGCCAGGCAATAAACTGTCTACAGTGGAAAAAACTATTTAAACTGTCTAAACTGTCTATGTCATTGTACTCAAATCTGTCCGCTGTATTTTTAAATGAAAATTCTATTATTGTTTGTTGCATTATTTTAATGAAAATTCTACTATTGGCTATTGCATTTTTTTAATGAAAATTCTATGGTTCCAAAGAAAATTTCTAAGCCAAAATTTTCTTAGGAATCTGGAAGGTCATTTACAACTTTCAAAGACTTTTGTTTTCTCCTTTCCGATGCTATTCATGCTCGTTGAATGATTCTTTCCTTTTCGACACTGTTCATCCTCGTTGAATGATTCTTCCCTTTTCGACACTGTTCGTCCTCCTTGAATGATCCTTCCCAAACCCGATATGCAACAGAAGCATGTGGTGCAAGCTACCTATGCTTTCTTGGAGGCAATATTTTTTCTCAATGCTTCTTAGCTGAGATCTTGTTCCATAGGAATTACGATAAGAGATGTTCATGTTCCATCGGATCATGAATACTGGATTGCTGTAATTATTGTGTGTTAGATTTTACAAAAAGTTATTGTGTTTGACATTATATTGCCACGCAATAAACTATCTACACTGCAAAAAATAAAAACGCAGGATTCTACCAGTCCAGAGGCAGATATGCTTCCTTTGGCAGCACAAAAAAATCTGGCAGATAATACAGAAGACGACAAAGAACTCGAGACCACTAAGTCGAAGGAACACAAGATACCTCAGCTTTTGTGTTGTCCACAGGCACAGACCAAAATCAGATCAGTAAAGAAAATGCAAAGTACAAGTCCTCCTAAAGGATTTTTGATCCCCTCTAACCATCCTATTCTGCTCCGGCTGTTCAGTCACTACCAGCATGAATCTGAAGAGAAACCCCAGATCGGTCCCTCCCAAAATGTCTGAAATAGAATATAATATAGTGTTTAGACAATGTTTCCTTATGGTGAGTTACAGTAATAGAAATAAGGGTTAATGGCTAAGTTGGTAGGTTTTTAGAAGGTTGTTATGCAGTAATGATGCTAGCAAATTATGATTCGCTTCTGTGAATACTGTAATGAGTAGATCTTATTTTTTACTAACTAATCTGATTTCTTATTGTTTGTTGTAGGATGTGAATATCGCAAATTGCTAGTGAAAGTTTGAATATTTTTTCGTGAATTTCTTTTTTGTATTCGACAATCCCAAAGAAAAATGTTCCTCAAAGACGAATATCTTTGAATATTTGTATTGCAGTGAATGTTTTGCATTTGCTTGACTTGTACTGTAAGCCACACGCCTCCCAATATCTTCTGATTATTGGATGTTATAGATAAATTTTGACCAAGTTGTTATTCTCATTATCTATCTCTTTTGATAATAACAGCTCAGAATCCCATGACAATCGTAGACTAGCAGTATAATTTATTTTCAATTTGTATATTTTTCTTCAATGACGTTGAATGGATTTTGGTCAAATGTTTTTCTCCTTGTCCAATGTAGCCCTTCCAGTATCCATTCAATTTCAATCCAAGAAAACTTATTTCGTGGCTTTGCATAAATTATTTTGCGGTTGTCTTGGCTACATAAGTTTGAGAGGGGAAATAAGAACATCGAGTCTAATAGAAAATCGAAGGGTAAATGGTAACTACTTAGCAACGTATAAAAACATCGAGACCATTATAAAAGCAACCCAAGTAACACAAATTCGCCTAAGCATATAAAAGAGATGGCCACGCAAGGGGTAAATGCCCAACAAAGAAGTGAATGGTCAATAATGAAAAGAATGGTCTATGAAGAGATACATTGTCCCCCGAAATTCCAATTCGACAACTTCTAACAGAAGTGTAACAACTCTTTCTTTAGGGCCATTAATTTCAAAATCCAAACTGGAATGGATGGCATGTAGCCTCTCAATGATGGTGTGTATTCTTTGATAATATGGCTCCTACCTATAGCACTAACGTTGCCTTTAGTTTTTGTTAATTGCTTTGGTTAGTGACTCCATCCCTAGCTATGGCTTTGCTCTTCATAGTTCACTTGTTTCCACTATGCAAAGGTCCCTTATCTTCCCATCCATTTTCTCTCTCTTCAACATTTTATCAATGGTGAGTCTTCTTTCTCTTCAAGTACAACTTGGATTCAACTGTTCTGATACGATATAATCTGTAAATGAGGGGCTGAGAGCCAACTAGCTGAACCAACATAAATATTAAGTGGATTTTCAACTCTGGTCTCTATTCTCAATATTATACAAGCTTTGTTATTCAAAATGGATTCAAAGAATTGTTATGAGCATAATGTCCATTCACCACCACCAACAAAAAAAAAAATTATAAGAGCAATAAATAAAATAAGACCATGGAAAATATCACTAATCACTAATAACTCTGTTTTAGGTACAACTCTTGTGCACATCAATATCCAACAAGAGGAATTACTTAGTTACTATGCCTACCAAAGGTGTTTTGGTTCAATTCCATGACTGCAATTACTTCCATGTTTTAAATTTTAAAGTAAGAGAAGTGTTTTGATTCATAGGGCTCATTGTCTAAGTGTTTTGACTCATGGGATTCATTGTCTGAAATATTCCCAACATTCACATTCTACACTAATGAAAACATCATTCAAGTTAGCTTTCCTTGGTGTATGAAAACTTATTTATTTCTTTGCACATTGTTTTTTTGAATATTAATCCTAAATGAAAAGGAATAAACCTTTGAATCTCTATAGGACTCAAATATTCTAGTTGTATCAAAATTATTAATATTATTGAGAAGGCATACAAAGTGAAGAAGTTCTATATTAACTTGAACGCAAAATAAATTATAGTGTATCTATTTATACCAAAGGAGAAGCCTTTTGTGAGCTAAGAACAAATGGGGAGATGCAAGTTGCTATCTGAGCTTACTTCCAATGTTAGCTAGCTACATTCGAACTCTAACAACTAACTTTGTTGGAAAATACAAACACCAAGACCACCCCTAAGAGAAACACACAGAGGAAACAAAACAAAAATGGGTCCTGACAACTAGGCATGATGAGGTATCCATGTACAAAGCTCTCACAACTGGGGTAAAGGAGAAAATATCATGGGAAAAATCCTCCCCATAAGAGAGAAAAGCACACATCTTGAGCTCAATGCATGTTCCACACTACAGATCCTCAAGAATGAGAACCAACAATCAAGAAGACATCATATGCATGAAGTGTCCCTATGGTCACCAATCCATCTCACCCACCCCCAAGGGTATCTAGTCATTGCAACTGTCCAATCAAATAGGAACTAGTGCTGAGTACAAAGTTCACTGTGAATATGTCTGATCTAGATCATTGATGGGGAATAAAATTCACCCTAGGAATCATTCCATACAACCCCCTCACACGTACCACAATGCTGAAGCTAGTAGTAAAGGTGACAACAATGCATGTCACAACTGATGGATAAAGGTATGGAGTACAAGCTAAAGCCAACAAAGATGTAAAAACTACCTAAAAAAAAAAAAATCCAAAGTGGCAAGATCCAAGACACTGTCAAATAAAGAAACACATGGAGACAAATGAGACAAATGTATGGTGACACTCCAACAAACTGTTTGTATGAGTGGCATGAAATCCACAACTCAATGGTGCAGGACAACAATACTCAATACATACTATCATGTACAACAATCCTCAATATGGGTTTCAAATAACAATTTCATTTTAGGTACCCATTTACAAGTGAGGAATGAAAACATTTCATTGACAAATGTGGCCTGCAACCACTCTGTTGAAAGAGTACAAAAATATCTTCTCAACATTGCAAACCAAGGCAATAAAATGAAGGCTCTAAGAGGAGTGATGGAAAACAAACAGTGAATAACCCTTGAATGCAATTGGAAAAAGTGATGCCAAAAAACTTCCAATTATCTAATGTTATTGTGTTTGACATTATGTTGCCAGGCAAAAAACTGTCTACACTGGAAAAAAATAAAAATGCAGGATTCTGGGAGTCCAAAGGAAAATATGCTTCCTTTGGCCGCACAAAAAAATCTGGTAGATAATACAGAAGAAGAAGCCCAAGAATCACTAGTGGAAAATGAGAGATTAGTGACCAAAAAAATGACCAAAATCCGCATATCAATGACCACTTTTGGTTTGGCGATCGCTGGTGGCTAATTTA
>LPNX011183125.1:517208-614995 GCA_001517045.1 Pseudotsuga menziesii
ATGCCAGACCCCTAAGTAGGAGGAACACAAGATACCTTCGCTATTGTGTTGTCCACCTGCGCAGCCCAAAGTCAAATCGATCAAGAAAATGTGAAGTACAAGTCCTCCTAAAGGATTTTTTATCCCCTCTAACCATCCTCATTGGCTTTGGCTGTTCAGTCACAGCCAGCATGAATCTGAAGAGAAACCCCAGATCGGTCCCTCCCAAAATGTCTGAAATAGAATATAATATAGTGTTTAGACAATGTTTCCTTATCGTGAGTTACACTAATAGAAATAAGGGTTAATGTATAAGTTGGTAGGTTTTTAGAAGGTTGTTATGCAGTACTGATGCTAGCAAATTATGATTCGCTTCTGTGAATACTGTAACGAGTAGATCTGAATTTTTTACTAACTAATCTGATTTCTTATTGTTTGTTGTAGGATTGTCAAGAGCACTGTAGGCCGTCGCAAATTGCTAGTGAAAGTTTGAATACTTTTTTGTGAATTTCGTTTTTGTATTCGACAATCGCAAGGCAAAAAGTAACTCAAAGATGAATATCTTTGAATATTTGTATTGCAGGGAATGTTTTGCGTTTTCTTGATTTGTACTGTAAGGCACATGCCTCCCAATATCTTATTCTTATCAAACGTTATGGATAAAGTTGGCAAAGTTTTTATTATCCTTATCTATCTCTTTTGATAATAACAGCTCAGAATCCCATGACGATCGTATACTAGCAGTATAATATATTTTCAATTTGTATATTTTGCTTCAATGGCGTCGAATGGGTTTTGGTCAAACGTTTTTTTCCTTGTCCAATGTAGCCCTTCAAGCAACCATTCAATTTCAATCCAAAAAAAACTTATTTGGTGGCTTTGCATAAATTATTTTGTGGTTGTCTTGGCTACATAAGTTTGAGAGGGGAAATAAGAACATCGACGCTATAAGAAAACCAAAGGGTAAACAGAAACTGCTTTGCAAGGTATAAAAATGCCGAGACCATTACAAAAGCAACCCAGGTAACATAAAATTGCCTAAGAAGATGAGAAAGATGGCCACGCAAGGGGTAAATGCCCAAGAAACAAGTGAATGGTCAATAATGAAAAGAATGGTCTATGAAGAGATATATTTGCTCTCGAAATTCGAATTTGACAACTTCAAAATCCATTAAGGGCCATTAATTTCAAAATCCAAACTGGAATGGATGGCGTGTATCCTCTCAATGGATGGTGTGAATGGATGGCGTGTATCCTCTCAATGGATGGTGTATATTCTTATATAATCTGCCTCCTAGCTACAACGCTAACGTTGTCTTTAGTTTTGTTTAATGGCTTTGGTTAGTGGTTCCATCTCTAGCTATGGCTTTTCTATTCATAGGTCACTTGTTTCCACTATGCAAAGGTCCTTTATCTTCCCATCCATTTTCTCTCTCTTCAAGGTTTTGTCAATTGTGAGTTTTCTTTCTGTTCAAGTACTACTTTAGAATATAGGATTCAGTTGTTCTCATAAGATATAATCTATAAATAAAGGGCTGACAGCCAACTAGATTAACCAACACAAATATTAAGTGGATTTTCAACTCTGGTCTCTATTCTCAATACTATAAAAGCTTTGTTATTCCAAATGGATTCAAAGAATTATTTTGAGTATAATGTGCATGCACCACCAACAACAAAAAAATTAATTATAAGTTCAATAAATAGAATAAGACCATGCAAAATATCACTAATCACTAGTAACTCTGTTTTAGGTACAACTCTTGTGCACATCAATATCCAACAAGAGGAATTACTTAGTCACTATGCCTACCAAGGTGTTGAGGTTCAATTCCATGACTACAATTACTTGCATCTTTTAAAGTATAAAGAAAGTGAAGTGTCTTTATTCATAGGGCTCATTGTCTAAGTGTTTTGATTAATGGGATTCATTGTCTGAAATATTCCCAACATTCACATTCTACACTAATGAAAACACCATTCAATTTAGCTTTCCTTGGTGTATGAAGACTGAATTATTTCAATGCTCATGGTTTTTTTGAATATTAATCCTAAATGAAAAGGAATAAGCCTTTGAATCTGTATAGGGCTCAAATATTCTAGTTGTATCAAAATTATTAATATTATTGACAAGGCATACAAAGTGAAGAAGTTCTATATTAACTTGAATGAAAAATAAATTAGAGTGGATCTATTTATACCAAAATAAGAAGTCTTTTGTTAGCTAAGAACAAATGGCGAGATGCAAGTTCCTATGTGAGCTTACATCCAATGTTATTTGGCTACATTCGAACTCTAACAACAAACTTTGTTGGAAAATACAAACACCAAGACCCCCCCTAGGAAAAGCACAAGGAGGTAACAAAACAAAAATGTGTCACGACAATTAGGAATGATGAGGTATCCATGTACAAATCTCTCATAATTGGGGTAAAGGAGAAAATCTCATGGGAAAAACTGCTCCCCATAAGAGAGAAAAGCACACATGTTGAGCTCAATGCATGTTCCAAACTATTGATCCTCAAGAATGAGTGCTAGCAATCGAAAAGACATCATATGCACGAAAAAACCTAGACACCTAAAAGAAAAGGAGGTGGGTGAACACAAATCTTTTCTTCCATACATTCAAGGTGTAATGGACAAAATTGCAAAGCACTTGAAGAAGAAAAGTATGGACTCTGTGTTCTCGCCCCTTAGCAACATCAAAAAACTCCTGAAATCAGTTAAAGACTCCATTGACCCTACCCTAAAAAAAGGGTGCCTACATGATTCCATGTGAATATGGGAAGGCCTACATCGGTGAAACAACGAGATCCATTAGAACCAAGGTTAAAGAGCACTGCGCAGACATCCGACTAGATAGAACCCAAAAAACCGCTTTTGCCCAACATCCCATGGCACAAAACACCCTATTAAGATTGATGACATGAAACTCCTTCCCCATGCTTGTAATTGGTCTTTGAGAAGGATGAGTGAGGCAATTTAAATTGTCAAACACCCCCATTGTCTAAATAGGGATGATGGCCTCACCAAAGGAGTTCATGGCTCCTTAACGTGACTAAATTAAGCTAGCAAATACCAAATTAGTTAATAAAACTTAGAAAACTTAAAATTTAAAAGTTATGAAATCAAAAAGTTAAAAATTAAATTTAAAAATTAAAATTAAAAACTAAGAATTAATCAAAATTAAGAATTATTTAACTTTAATATTTTTATTACTTTAATTAAATTATTTTAATTTTTAGGTTTATACTAATTAAAACATAATAAAAACACCACTTTAAATTCTAACTTAAAAAAAAACATTAATATAAAATAACACAAATTGAATTTTTTAAATAAAACATTAATTTTTTAAAAACTTTAATTTACTAAAACACATTAATTCAAACATTAATATAGTATAACAGCAATCATTAATTAAAACATTAATATAACATTTAATTGTAAATTGGTTAATAACTATAATAATCAATGTGACAAATTAATATTTTATAAACTAAAAAACTTTATAATGACTTTTAATAAAACTTTTTAGTTAAAAAACTCTTATACTATAATAAACTTAAAATTAAAATTAAAATTTTAATTTAACTTAATTAAACTTTTTAATTAAAAATATATACATTAATTCATAAAGTGTTATCAAACTTTTATGTAACCTTTAGAAAATAAAACCCTAATTGTCGGCTAACTATCACAGTCCTATACTTATAAGGAGTGGAGATTCTAAGATCACCTCACGCATTGATTATGTCGTGATGATGAGCCAAGAATGGCCCGAAACGTTGACAATAAATCATTGTCTATCACAGACTCTCCACAAGATGCCATCGGTATCTACCGTGAATTCTCAGCGAGAACTATTACTGACTCGTATGGAGCGAATATCGTGAGAAATCTAAGACGCCTAGAGAAAAGTAGGATCTCCAAAGGAAAGAAATTTGCTCAACTATCCTTTCTAAAAAAATGCAGAGACAGTCATATTATTTTGACATCTGCTAGGGTTTCACACATCCTAAGAAGTAATCGTAACAATCACATTTTCAACAAAATGAGTGTGATGTTAGTTCGTGACCAGATCAGAGTTTTGCGTTTCTCCTTATATAAACTAAATTGCGAACTCTTAGAAATCCATTTTTGTCTTTCTAACGCTCTCGATAAAGATATCTCAGACTACTAGGATGGTTGCTCATTTCATAGAGCCAACACAAAGTTTGCAAAAACCACTGCTAAACTTAAGAATAAATTTACGAGGCTAGAACACAATAGCGATAAACTTCAGCAGTCCAGTCCGGCGGGTGATGAGAAACTGAGTTCTATCTCGGTGGATGATGAGAAATGGAATTGGAATCGTGACCTGCTAACATATCTGGTGAATGAACAAAACAGTGATATGCATCAGTAGTCCAATCCTGTGAGTGAAAATCAAACGGATGTAGATCAACATAGTTGGAATTGCGACCTGCCTACTTATCTGGTGAATGTACTTGACAAGATGGAGAACAACCAACCATATCACCAGCCAGAACCTTTCACCTAGCCTCATCACTTAGAGCTTGATTTCTCAGCAGCTACACAACCCATTGCTCAACCCATCGCTCAACTACTCGCTCACGTCGCTGAACTAATCACCCATCCCTACACTCAGTCAATCGAAAAGCTACATCAACAAGCCACTCAGTCGGATCACAATGAAGGTGCCCACCCTGGTCAAATGAATCAACGAGTCGCTCTACCAATCACCCAGCCTTACGCTCAGTCACTTGGAAAACTACATCAACGAACCATTTAGCGTGATCAAGATGAGAATGGAGGCACCGAGCCTCGTCAA
Organism: Pseudotsuga menziesii; assembly: GCA_001517045.1. Lineage (NCBI taxonomy): Eukaryota > Viridiplantae > Streptophyta > Pinopsida > Pinales > Pinaceae > Pseudotsuga > Pseudotsuga menziesii. Next base: position 522,022 of record LPNX011183125.1, read on the forward strand.
CTGCATTAATGAGTCACGTGTCCTGGATCTAATAAAGGCACTAGGTATGTTCCTGCAAAGGCTAATCGTGACCAGTCGGGAGATGAACCAACGCATGACCAGCCTTTTGATCACGATGAAGGCGCCCAGCTTGATCAACCGCATCAACGAGTCGCTCAGCTTTGTGCTCAGGTCGCTTCACCAATCACCCAGGCCTACGCTCAGTCACTCGAGAAGCTACATCAACAAACCACTTAGCCCGATCATGATGAGAATGGAGGTTCCCAGCCCAGTCAACTGCATCAACGGGTCATGCGTACTGGATTTAATATAGGCATCGAGCATGTTCTTGCAAAGGCTAATGGTGGCCAGTCACGAGATGAACGAACGCATGACCAGCCTCTTGATCACGACTTGCCTACTCATCGATACAACAACCAACAACAAACCTCTTTGAAACCAAGAACTCCACTAGTTAGCAAACTTACACATCAACATACTCAATCCAAAACTACGACAAGAGACCATAATCGACTCGTTGTTAACCTTTGCGACACAGAACTTAATCTTTCCTCGAGAACACTTCTTGAGAAAGGCCTCAATTTTTCGATTGCTCCGAGAAGGATTCTGGTTGAAGATATTATTTGCAACTTTAAAGATAGCATTAAACATCTTCCCGAAAATGAAGCTGAAGAGGTACGTCACAAATGTGCTCATACCTTAAGCAGAGCTAAACCAACTAAACCCAACATTACCAATGAAGAATACAAGGCCCTCAAGGAACTTAGAAAGAATGACCAAATTGTCATCTTGAAGGCGGATAAAGGAGGAGCTACGGTTATCCTCAATAAATATGACTATGTGACCAAGATGAAAGCCCATCTTGATCTGAGTGACTACTATAAAAAACTTAATAAGAATCCCCTCTCCCACATTACAAGAGAAGTTACGGAGACCATAAAGGGATCATACATTGATAATGATATAAAGAAAAAAATCCTTATGTTGGATCCCTTGATTCCAAGAATTTATGGACTCCCTAAGATCCACAAAGTGGATATTCCTCTTCATCCCATAGTAGACACCATAGGCTCCCCTACCTACACGCTTGCGAAATTCTTTGCAAACAAATTAAATCCTTTAGTAGAGAACACAAACTCCTTTATCAAAGACTCCCCTTTCTTCATTGACAAAATAAAAAACTGACACTTCGATGGGAATGAGCAACTCCTAAGCCTTGATGCCGTATCCCTCTTCATAATGATTCTCATAAACAATGAAAACAAAGTCACTGACGACCTTACTAACCATGAAACAACTGAGTTAGTAGGCTTATGTCTCAGATCCACATTTTTCGGCTTTCAAGGAGGGCTTTACGAACAAACCTGTGGGGTCGCCATGGGCTCTCCCCTCTCACCGATTATAGACAACCCCTTCATGGAAAAATTTGAACAAAAATCTCCATCCACTGCACATTCAAAACCTGAGTGGTGGTCAAGGTATGTGGAGGACACTTTCTTCATTTGGGCACATGGTAAAGAGGAGCTCGAAAAATTCGTGCATCACCTTAACAAACAATCTCACTCCATTAAATCCACAATGGAGATGGGGGATAGCCATTGCGTGCCTTTTCTTGATACAATGATTATCAGAAAGCAAGACACGGGCATATCTCATAAGGTGTACAGAAAGAAAACCCACACCAAGCAATACCTTGACGCTCTTTCTCACCATCATCCACAACAAAAAATGGGAGTCATGAACACCTTGATCACGAGCGCCATTAGGATTTAAGATACAAAACACCTAGAAGCAGAAAAAGAACACTTACATGATGTTTTCTTAAGTAATGGATATGAGGCACATCAAATGAGGAGAGCCTTTGCCAAAATGGAAAAACATAGACACCTGGAAGAAAAGAAGGTGGGAGAAAACAAAGCTTTTCTTCCATACATTCAAGGTGTAACAGACAAAATTGCAAAGCACTTGAAGAAGAAAAGTATCGACTCTGTATTCTCGCCCCTTAACAACATTAGAAAACACCTTAAATGAGTCAAAGACCCTACTGACCCTGCTCTAAAAAAGCGTGTCTACATGATTCTGTGTGAATGTGGGAACGCCTACATTGGTGAAACAGGGAGATCCATTAGAACGAGTGTTAAAGAACACTACACAGACATCTAGCTAGATAGAACGCAAAATTCCACTTTGGCCCAGCATTCCCATGGCAAAAAACACCATATTAAGATTGAAGACATGAAAGTCCTTGCTCACACTCATAATTGGTCTTTGAGAAGGATCAGAGAGGTAATTGAAATTGTCAAACACCCCAATTGTCTAAATAGGGATGATGACCTCATCATGAGTAGGTCATGGCTCCCTAACATGACTAAACTAATCTAGCAAATACCAAATTAGTTAGTAAAACATAGAAAACTTTAAATTTAAAAGTTAAGAAATTAAAAAATTAAAAATTAAATTTAAAAATTAAAATTAAAAACTAAGAATTAATCAAAATTAAGAATTAATTAACTTTAATAGTTTTATTACTTTAATTTTTTAGTTTATAATAATTAAAACATAATAAAAACCCCACTTTAAATTCTAACTTTTTAAAAAGAACATTAGTATAAAATAACACAAATTGAATATTTTAAATACAACTTTAATTTTTTAAAAACTTTAATTTAAACATTAATTAGTAAAAAACATTAATTCAAACATTAATATGGTATAACTTTAATTATTAATTAAAACATTAATATAACATTTAATTGGAAAGAGGTCAATAACTATAATAATCAATCTAACAAATTAAAATTTTATAAACTAAAATTTTTTATAATAACTTTTAATAAATCTTTTTAGTTAAAAAACTTGTATACTATAATAAACTTAAAATTAAAATTTAACTTAATTAAACCTTTTAATTAAAAAATATACATTAATTCATAAACTCTTATAAAACATTTATATAATCTTTACAAAATGAAACCCTAAATGCCACTTGATATAATTAAGTATATTACTTTACTAAAGCTAGATGGCCACACATAATTTGCAATGTTGAAAGGAGTACCAAGAGTTGATGATATGTTAGGTTCCTTACAAACGTCTTCTTTTGCAGCTAGGATTCCAAATGCACCATGAGAGTTTCGACTTACTCAAGTATGGGAAAATAATTCAAATCCTCAAGGGATAACATAAATGATGGTTCCACATATGTGCTTAATTGGTTTGAAATGCGATCTTCTCCCATCAATAAGTATAACATTGAGGGATCGTTTGATATGACATTTTTTGACATTATTTCCTAAGGGGAAGTTTATTGGTTTTAAGGATGAATATGAAATGCCCATTTTCTGAGTATGCCAAACATCTACTTAAATATTGTGACTGTAGGTTTGGAAGCCACCCTCACTTTAGATACTTTGTACTTAACATTATCATGAGACATCGTGCTCAAGGTTTCAACAAATTTTTGTAAAAAAAACATAGTTTATCTACCTACAACAATGGAAAAGTTACGAGAAACATTTACGAAATATTCCAAATCTAGACTAGCAAAAAGATTAATGAGATTTGGAATTGAACTAAGAAATACAGGTATATTTGAGCAGTGTGAGTTATGTGACTTGATTCATCAAGTTGGGTGTCCCATTATATTCTTCACATTAACTGCAACAAATACGATATGTAGTGGCCAAATTTGCATAACATAATGTTCACTACCATTCCTCTAGATCCTAGTGATGCAAGGAAATGGAGACATAAAAAAAGTGTTCGATAATCATCATATTGTATCACATTATATACACTTAAGACACCTAATGTTTTGAGATGAGATTTTCATTCATTTTCATCAAGCTATGGATTATTGGTGTCTCTATGAATGGAAACATCATGGATCGAAACATTTCCATGAATTTTGTGGTTAAAAATTATCATTGCATGAAATCATGCAATTGATAATAACGTATTCAAGGCTTTGACAAGGTTTCCAAAAAATTTCAGTATTCCTTGGTGGAAGGTCAATTATACTCGTTGGTGATTTATGCCAAATGCCATTTGTCTTCGATAAACCTCTAAATATATCTAACGGTCATGCATAAGAATTAAGCAACTCATTCACAACAATTTTGAAGAGGTTGATACTGTGTTTTAACAAGATAAAGAAAACAATGAGCAACAATGTTTTCAACTTATGTTGATAAAGGCTAGAGATGTAGTGTCATTAGTGGAAGACTTAAAATTACTTATTACTCGTAGAAATACTTCATTGGATGCTTCGACAAAAAAATCCTTTGATAATGTCATAAATTTGTTTGCAACAAATAATCATGTATGACAACATAATAAGTGTTGTATAAGAAATATGAAATGTCCGATTGTAGAAAGTGTTCCTACAAGAATAAGAAGAAGTATTTCGTGGAAGCATATGAGGAAGACTTGGAACTAGATTTACTTATTGCAATTGGAGGTAGGGTAATGCTTACCTAAAGCATTGGGAGACTCACCAATGGTGCTCTTGGAGTTGTAGAACAAATGGTTTATAACCCTAGAACATTACCCCCATGACCATCAACATATGATTTGGTAAGATTTGATAAATATGTGGGGGTTCCATGGGATGAATCAATCCATCAAACTGTTTCTATTATACCGATTGAAAGGTGTAATTAAATTACAACTTTCATTGAGACTCGCATGCAGGTTAACAATCACTAAGTCATAAGGTTGACCTTGGAGAAAACTAATATTAATATTGGGAAGCAAGAGAGGAAGGGTATGACATTTGCTCAAGTTAAAGCTTTGAATGGTCTTCAATTTCAACACCCATTTTCATATGATCAATATGAAAAGATGACAAAAGTAGTATGTGTGGCTATTTGAAAAGCCAATGAAGATAGATTGATATTCATTACTCCTAATCTATTTCTTATTGAATATAGGCATCCTCTTACTTTCTTAATATTCATATGTTTCATCAATAAAAATTGTTATTCATCTTATCTCTCATTTAAATTTTGAAGTTGTCTTTCAAATACTTGAGATATATAATCAAGATCATCCACATAATTAATATGACCAATCAAAATGTATTTAAACTCTAAATCTACCATACACCCAAAAAAAAATCAAATAAATAAAAAACCCAAACCTATCCAACATGCTAAATCTAAAGTTTACATAGATCTAACATGGTTATAGAACTAGCTGTGAAAGTTCTTCAATATGTGGATTGTTGTTTTAGAGAAAGTTCCACCATATTGCTATACAGATCTTTTTAGCCTTATTGTATAGTTTTCATGGAAAAAATTAAAAAATTGTGAGAATCCTATTGGAATTAGGTGGAATAAAGAGGTATATCTTTTTAGGTATTAAGATCGGTAATTCTATCTCATTGTAGTCAGTTTTTAAATGAATGTTCTGTTATTGTCTGTTGCATTATTTTAATGAAAATTCTATTATTGGCTGTTGCATTTTTGTTTATGGTGCAAGCTACCTATGCTTTCGAGGCAATATTTGCTCTCAATGCTTCGTAGCTCAGATTCTGTTCCATAGGAATTACGATAAGAGATGTTCATGTTCCATCGGATCATCAATACTGGATTGCTGTAAGTATTGAGTGTTAGATTTTACAAAAAGTTGTTGTGTTTGACATTATGTTGCCAGGCAATAGACTGTCTACACTGGAAAAAACTGTCTAAACTGTATCTCATTGTACTCAGATGTGTCCGCTGTATTTTTAAATGAAAATTCTATTATTGTCTGTTGCATTATTTTTAAATGAAAATTCTATTATTGTCTGTGGTGCAAGCTACCTATGCTTTCTTGGAGGCAATATTTGTTGTCAATGCTTCTTAGCTCAGATCATATTCCACAGGAATTACGATAAGAGATGTTCATGTTCCATCGGATCATCAATACTGGATTGCTGTAAGTATTGAGTGTTAGATTTTACAAAAAGTTGATGTGTTTGACATTATGTTGACTGTCTACACTGGAAAAAACTGTCTAAACTGTCTATCTCATTGGACTCAGATGTATCTGCTGTATTTTTAAATGAAAATTCTATAATTGTCTATTGCATTATTTTAATGAAAATTCTACAATACTGGATCATCAATACTTGATTGCTTCTTAGCTCAGATCCTGTTCCATAGGAATTACGATAAGAGATATTCATGCTCCAACGGATCATCAATATTGGATTGCTGTAAGTATTGAGTGTTAGATTTTACAAAAAGTTGTTGTGTTTGACATTATGTTGCCAGGCAATAAACTGTCTACACTCGAAAAAATAAAAACGCACGATTCTGTCAGTCCAGAGGCAGATATGCTTCCTTTGGCAGCTACGTCAATGAACCATTCAGCCTAATCACGATGAGAATGGAGGCGCCCAGCCTGGTCAACTGCATCAACGAGTCCCGCATCCTGGATTTAATAAAGGCACTAGGCATGTTCTTGCAAAGGCTAACAGTGACGAGTCAGGAGATGAACCAACGCATGACCAGCCTTTCGATCACGATGAAGGAGCCCATCCTGGTCAACTGCATCAATGAGTCGCTCAACTTTGTGCTCAGGTCACTCCACCAATCACCCAGCCCTACGCTCAGTCACTCGGGAAGCTACATCAACAAACCACTCAGCCTGATCATGATGAGAATGGAGGTGCTCAGCCCGGTCAACTGGATCAACGAGTCGTGCTTCCTGGATTTAATAAAGGCACCGAGCATGTTCTTACAAAGGCTAATGGTGGCCAGTCACGAGATGAACCAACGCATGACCATCCTCTTGAACATGAAAATTCTATTATTGGCTGTTGCATTTTTTAAATGAAAATTCTATCGTTTCAATGAAAATTTCTAACCCAGAATTTTCTTAGGAATCAGGAAGGTCATTTACAACTTCGAAACACTTTTGTTTTCTGCTTTCCGACGCTGTTCATCCTGGTTGAATGATCCTTCCCTTTCAAACTGTTCATCCTCGTTGAATGATCCTTCCCAAACCCGATATGCAACGGAAGCATGTGGTGCAATCTACCTATGCTTTATTGGAGGCAATATTTGCTCTCAATGCTTCTTAGCTCAGATCCTGTTCCATAGGAATTACGATAAGAGATGTTCATGTTCCATCTGATCATCAATACTGGATTGCTGTAAGTATTGAGTGTTAGATTTTACAAAAAATTGCTGTGTTTGACATTATGTTGCCAGGCAATAAACTGTCTACATTGGAAAAAATAAAACCGCAGGATTCTGCCAGTCCAGAGGCAGATATGCTTCCTTTGGCAGCACAAAAAACTCTGGTAGATAATACAGAAGAAGACGAATAATGCCAGACCCCTAAGTCTAAGGAACACAAGATGCCTCCACTTTTGTGTTGTCCACCGGCGCAGCCCAAAGTCAGATCGGTAAAGAAAATGCAAAGTACAAGTCCTCCTAAAGGAGTTTTGATCCCCTCTAGCCATCCTGATCTGCTCTGGCTGTTCAGTCATGACCATCATGAATCTAAAGAGAAACCCCACATAGGTCAATCCCAAAATGTCTGAAATAGAATATAATATAGCGTTTAGACAATGTTTCCTTATGGTGAGTTACACTAATAGAAATAAGGGTTTATTTAAGTTGGTAGGTTTTTAGAAGGTTGTTATGCAGTAATGATGCCAGCAAATTATGATTCGCTTTTTGTGAATACTGTAACGAGTAGATCTGATTTTTTTACTAACTAATCTGATTTCTTATTGTTTGTTGTAGGATTGTGAAGAGCACTATAGGCTGTCGCAAATTGCTAGTGAAAGTTTGAATATTTTTTAGTGAATTTTGTTTTTTATTCGACAATACCAACGGTTCCTCAAAGACGAATATTTTTGAATATTTGTATTGCAGAGAATGTTTTACATTAGCTTGACTTGTACTGTAAGGCACACGCCTCCCAATATCTTATGCTTATCGGACGTTATGGATAAATTTGGCAAATTAGTTTTTCTCATTATCTATCTCTTTTGATAATAATAGCTTAGAATCCCATGACAATCGTAGACTAGCAGTATAATATATTTTCAATTTGTATATTTTGCTTCAATGACATCGAATGGATTTTGGTCAAATGTTTTTCTCCTTGTCCAATGCAGCCCTTCAAGAAACCATTCAATTTCATTCCAAGAAAACTTATTTCTTGGCTTTGCATAAATTATTTTGCGGTTGTTTTGCCGGCATAAGTTTAAGAGGGGAATAAGAACATCCAGGCTAATAGAAATCTGAAGGGTAAATGGAAACTGCTTAGCAACGTATAAAAACGTTGAGACCATTATAAAATCAACCCAGGTAACACAAATTCACCTAAGCAGATCAGAAAGATGGCCATGCAAGGGGTAGATGCCCAACAAAGAAGTGAATGGTCAATAATGAAAAGAATGGTCTACGAAGAGATACATTTTCAGCCGAAATTCCAATTCGACAACTTCTAACAGAAGTGTAACAACTCTTTCTTTACAACCATTAATTTCAAAATTCAAACTGGAGTGGATGGCGTGTACCCTCTCAATGATGGTGTGTATTCTTTGATAATCTGGCTGCTAGCTACAGCAATAACGTTGGATTTAGTTTTTGTTAATGGCTTTGGTTAGTGGCTCCATATCTAGCTATGGCTTTGCTCTTCATAGTTCACTTGTTTCCACTGTGCAAAGGTCCCATATCTTGCCATTCATTTTCTCTCTCTTCAAGGTTTTGTCAATGGTGAGTCTTCTTTCTCTTCAAGTACTACTTGGATTCAGCTGTTCTGATACGATATAATCTGTAAATGAGGGTCTGAGAGCCAACTAGCTTAACCAAAAAAAATATTAAGTGGATTTTCAACTCTGGTCTCTATTCTCAATATTATAAAAGCTTTGTTATTCAAAATGGATTCAAAGAATTGTTATGAGTATAATGTGCATCCACCACCACCAACAAAAAATTAAGTATAAGAGCAATACATAAAATAAGACCATGCAAAATATCACTAATCACTAATAACTCTGTTTTAGGTACAACTCTTGTGCACATCAATATCCAACAAGAGGAATTACTTAGTCACTATGCCTACCAAGGTGTTGAGGTTCAATTCCATGACTGCAATTACTTCCATGTTTTAAAGTTTAAAGTAAGTGAAGTGTTTTGTTTCATAGGGCTCATTGTCTTAGTGTTTTGATTCAGGGTATTCATTGTCTCAAATATTCCCAACATTCACATTCTACACTAATGAAAACATCATTCAAGTTAGCTTTCCTTGGTGTATGAAAACCGAGTTATTTCAATGCTCATGGTTTTTTTGAATATTATTCCTAAATGAAAAGGAATAAACCTTTGAATCTCTATAGGGCTCAAATATTCTAGTTGTATCAAAATTATTAATATTATTGACAAGGCATACAAAGTGAAGAAGTTCTATATTAACTTGAACGCAAAATAAATTAGAGTGGATCTATTTATACCAAAGGAGAAGTCTTTTGAGAGCTAAGAACAAATGGTGACATGCAAGTTCCTATGTGACCATACATCCAATGTTAGTTGGATACATTCGAACTCTAACAACCAACTTTGTTGGAAAATACAAACACCAAGAACCCTCGTAAGAGAAACACAGGGAGGAAACAAAACAAAAATGGGTCCCCACAACTGGGCATGATGAGGTATCCATGTACAAAGCTCTCATAGCCTAGGTAAAGGAGAAAATCTCATGGGAAAAATTCCTCCCCATAAGAGAGAAAAGCACACATGTTGAGCTCAATGCATGTTCCAAACTACTGATCCTCAAGAATGAGTGCGAACAATCGAGAAGACATCATATGCACTAAGTGTCCCTATGGTCACCAATCCATCTCACCCACCTACAAGGGTATCTAGTCATTGCAACCATCCATTCATATGGGAACTAGTGCTGAGTACAAAGTTAACTATGAATATGTCTGATCTAGATCATTAATGGGGAATAAAAATCATTCTAGGAATCATTGCATACCACCCCCTCACCCCCACCACAATGCTGAAGCTAGTGGTAAAGGCGACAACAATGCATGTTACAACTAATGGCTAAAGCTATGGAGTACAAGCTAAAGACACTGTCAAATAAAGAAACTCATGAAGACAAATGAGACAAATGTATGGTGACACTCCAACAAACTGTTTGTATGAGTGGCCTGAAATCCACAACTCAATTGTGCAGGACAACAATCCTCAATACATACCATCATAGACAACAATCCTCAATATGAGTTTCAAATAACAATTTCGTTCTAGGTACCCATTTACAAGTGAGGAATGAAAACATTTCATTGACAAATGTGGCCTGCAACCACTCTGTTGAAAGAGTACAAAAATCTCTTCTCAACATTGCAAACAAAGGCAATAAAATGAAGGCTCTAAGAGGAGTGATGGAAAACTAATAACTAATAACCCTTGAATGCAATATAGGAAAGAGTGATGCAAATTATGATTCGCATTCTGTCGTAGATCTGATATTTTTACTAACTAATCTGATTTCTTATTGTTTGTTGTAGGATTGTGAAGAGCACTCTAGGCCATCACAAATTGCTAGTGAAAGTTTGAATATTTTTTTGTGAATTTCGTTTTTGTATTCGACAATCCCAAGCGAAAATGTTCCTCAAAGACGAATATCTTTTAATATTTGTATTACAGGGAATGTTTCGCGTTTGCTTGACTTGTACTGTAAGGCACACGCCTCCCAATATCTTATGCTTATGCTGTAAGGCACACGCCTCCCAATATCTTATGCTTATGGGACGTTATGGATAAATTTGGCAAAGTTTTTATTTTCATTATCTATCTCTTTTGATAATAACAGCTCAGAATCCCATGACAATCGTTGACTAAAGTTTAATATATTTTCAATTTGTATATTTTGCTTGAATGGCGTCGAATGGGTTTTGGTCAAACGTCTTTCTCCTTGTCCAATGCAGCCCTTCAAGCAACCGTTCAATTTCAATCCAAGCAAACTTATTTGGTGGCTTTGGATAAATTATTTTGTGGTTGTCTTGGCTACATAAGTTTGAGAGGGGAAATAAGAACATCGAGGCTAATAGAAAAGCAAAGGGTAAATGGAAACTGCTTTGCAAGGTATAAAAACACCCAGACCATTGTAAAAGCAACCCAGGTAACACGAAATCGCCTAAGCAGATGAGAAAAGGGGTAAATGGCCAACAAACAAGTGAATGGTCAATAATGAAAAGAATCGTCAACGAAGAGATATATTTGCCCTCGAAATTCCAATTCGACAACTTCTAACAGAAGTGTAACGGCCATTAATTTCAAAATCCAAACTGGAATGGATGGCGTGTATCCTCTCAATGGATGGTGTGTATTCGTTGATAATCTGGTCCTAGCTGCAGCACTAACGTTGCCTTTAGTTTTGGTTAATGGCTTTGGTTAGTGGCTCCATCTCTACCTATTGCTCTTCATAGTTCACTTGTTTCAGCTGTGCAAAGGTCCTTTATCTTCCCATGCATTTTCTCTCTCTTCAAGGTTTTGTCAATGGTGAGTCTTCTTTTTGTTCAAGTACTACTTTAGAATATAGGATTCAACTGTTCTGATATGATATAATCTGTAAATGAAGGGTGACAGCCAACTAGATTAACAACCATGAATATTAAGTGGAGTTTCAACTCTGGTCCCTATTCTCAATATTATACAAGCTTCGTTGTTCCAAATGGATTCAAAGATGGATTCAAAGAATTATTTTCAGTATAATGTGCATGCACCACCAACAAAAAAAACTTAATTATAAGATCAATAAATAGAATAAGACCATGCAAACTATCACAAATCACTAGTAACTCTATTTTAGGTACAACTCTTGTGCACATAAATATCCAACAAGAGGAATTACTTAGTCACTATGCCTACCAAGGTGTTGAGGTTGAATTCCATGACTGCAATTAATTCCATGTTTTAAAGTATAAAGAAAGTGAAGTGTTTTGATTCATAGGGCTCATTGTCTAAGTGTTTTGATTGATGGGATTCATTGTCTGAAATATTCCCAGCATTCACATTCTACACTAATGAAAACACCATTCATGTTAGCTTTCCTTGGTGTATGAAAACTGAGTTATTTCAATGCTCATGGTTTTTTTGAATATTAATCCTAAATAAAAAGGAATAAACCTTTGAATCTCTATAGGGCTCAAATATTCTAGTTGTATCAAATTTATTAATATTATTGACAAGGCATACTTTAGAAGAAGTTCTATATTAACTTGAATGCAAAATAAATTAGAGTGGATCTATTTATGCAAAAAGGAGAAGTCTTTTGTGAGGTAAGAACAAATGGTGAGATGCAAGTTCCTATGTGAGTTTACATCCAATGTTAGTTGGCTACATTTGAACTCTAACAACTAGCTTTGTTGGAAAATACAAACACCAAGACCCCCCAAGAGAAACACGAGGAGGTAACAAAACAAAAATGTGTCCCGACAACTAGGAATGATGAGGTATCCATGTACAAAGCTCTCATAATCGGCGTAAAGGAGAAAATCTCATGGGAAGAACTCCTCTTCATAAGAGAGAAAAGCACACATGTTGAGCTCAATGCATGTTCCAAACTAATGATCCTCAAGAATGAGTGCTAACAATTGAGAAGACATCATATGCACAAAAAAATCTAGACACCTGAAAGAAAAGAAGGCGGGCGAACACAAAGCTTTTCTTCCATACATTCAAGGTAACAGAAAAAATTGCAAAGCACTTGAAGAAGAAAAGCATCGACTTTGTGTTTTTGCCCCTTAAAAACATCAAAAGACTCTTGAAATCAAAGACCCCATTGACCCTACCCTTAAAAAATGGTGTCTACACGATTCCTGTGAATGTGGGAAGGCCTATATCGATGAAACAGGGAGATCCATTAGAACCAAGGTTAAAGAACAATGCGCAGACATCCGGCTAGATAGAAAGCAAAAATCCGCTTTGGTCCACCATTCCCATGGCACAAAACACCCTATTAAGATTGAAGACATGAAAGTCCTTCCTCATGCTGATAATTGGTCTTTGAGAAGGACCACAGAGGCAATTGAAATTGTCAAACACCCCAATTGTCTAAATAGGGATGATGGCCTTACTATCAACAAGTCATGGATCCCTAATGTGACTAAATTAGGCTAGCAAACACCAAATTAGTTAGTAAAATTAAGAAAACTTGAAATTCTAACTTTAAAAAAAAACATTAATATAAAATAACACAAATTGAATTTTTTAAATAAAACATTAATTTTTTAAAAACTTTAATTTAAACATTAATTTAGTAAAAAACATTAATTCAAACATTAATATAGTATAACATTAATCATTAATTAATCTAACAAATTAAAATTTTATAAAATAAAAACTTTATAATGACTTTTAATAAAACTTTTTAGTTAAAAAACTCTTATACTATAATAAACTTAAAATTAAAATTAAAATTTTAATTTAACTTAATTAAACCTTTTAATTAAAAAAAATACATTAATTCATAAAGTGTTATAAAACTTTTATGTAACCTTTAGAAAATAAAACCCTAAATGTTGGCTAACTATGAGAGTCCTATACTTATAAGGAGTGGAGATTCTAAGATCACCTCAGGCATCGATTATGTTGTGATGATGAGGCAAGAATGGCCCGAAATATTGACAATATATCATTATCTATCGTAGACTCTCCACAACATGCCATCAACATCTACCATGAATTCTCAGCCAAAACTATTACTGACCGGTATGGAGCGGATATCCTGAGAAATCTAAGACGCCTAGAGAAAATTAGGATCTCCAAAGGAAAGAAAATTGCTCAACTATCCTTTCTCAAAAAACTCATAGACATTCATATTATTCCAACATTTGCTAGGGTTTCACGAATCCTAAGAAGTAATGGTAACAATCACATTTTCATCAAAATGATTGTGATGTTAGTTCGTGACCAGATCAGAGTTTTGCGTTTCACCTTATATAAAATAGATTGCAAACTCTTAGAACTCCACCTTTGTCTTTCTAATGCTCTCGATAAGGATATCTGGGACTACTCGGATGGCTGCCCATTTCACAGAGCCAACGCAGTATTTGCAAAACCCACTGCTAAACTTAAGAATAAATTTACCACGATAGAACACAACAGTGTTATACTTCAGCAGTCCAATCCGATGAGTGATGAGCAACTGAGTTCTATCCCGACTGATGGTGAGAAATGGAATTGGAATCGTGACTTGCTAACATATCTGGTGAATGAACAGAACAACGATATGCATCAGCAGTCCAATCCGGCGAGTGAAAATCAAACAGATGTAGATCAACATAGTTGGAATTGTGACCTGTCTACTTTTCTCATGAATGTACTTGACAAGATGGATAAGACAAAACCTAATCACCATCCAGAACCTTTCACCTAGCTTGATCACTCATAGCTTGATCGCTCACCAGGTACAGAACCCATTGCTCAACCCATCGGTCAACCAAACAACCTTCCCTAGGCTCAGTCAGTAAAAAAGCTACATCAACAAGCCACTCAGCCAGATCGTGATGAAGGTGTCGAGCCGCGTCAGCCACATCAACGAGTCGATCAACTGTGTACTCAAGTCGCTCTACCAATCACCCATCCTTACGCTCAGTCACTTGGGAAGCTACATCAACGAACCATTCAGCCTAATCACGATGAGAATGAAGGCACCCAGCCTAGTCAACTGCATCAATAGGTCGCGCGTCATGGATTTAATAAAGGCACTAGGCATGTTCTTGCAAAGGCTGATGGTGACGAGTTAGGAGATGAACCAACGCATGACCACCCTCTCGATCACGATGAAGGCGCCCATCCTGGTCAACCACATCAACGAGTCGCTCAAATTTGTGCTCAGGTCGCTCCACCAATCACCCAACCCTATGCTCAGTCACTCGGGAGGCTACATTAACAAACCACTTAACCTGATCACGATGAGAATGGAGGTGCCCAGCCTGGTCAACTGGATCAATGAGTCACGCGTTCTGGATTTAATAAAGTCACCGAGCATGTTCTTGCAAATGCTAATGGTGGCCAGTCATGAGATGAACCAACACATGACGAGCCTCTCAATCACGACTTGCCTACTCATCGATACAAAAACCAAGAACAAACCTCTTTGAAACGAGGAACTCAACTGGCTAGAAAACTTACACATCAACATACTCAATCCAAAACTAGGACAAGAGACCCATCGGCATCTACCGAGAATTCTCAGCCAAAACTATTACTAACCAGTATGGAGCAGATAGCCTAAGAAATCTAAGATGCCTAAAGAAAATTAGGATCTCCAAAGGAAAGAAAATTGCTCAGCTATCCTTTCTCAAAAAATGCAGAGACATTCATATTATTCCGACATTTTCTAGGGTTTCACACATCCTAAGAAGTAATGGTAACAATCACATTTTCAACAAAATGAGTGTGATGTTAGTTCGTCACCAGATAAGAGTTTTGCATTTCGCCTTATATAAACTAGTTTGCGAACTCTTAGAACTCCACCTTTGTCTTTCTAGCACTATCAATAAGGATATCTAGGACTATTGGGATGGCTACTCATTTCACAGAGCCAACGTAGAGTTTTAAAAAACCACTGCTAAACTTAAGAATAAATTTACCAGGCTAGAACACAACAGCGATATACTTCAGCGATCCAATTCGGCGGGTGATGAGCAACTGAGTTCTATCCTGGCTGATGATGAGTAATGGAATTGGACAGAATGAACAGAATGGCGATGTGCATCAGCAGTCCAATCCGGCGAGTGAAAATCAAATGGATGTAGATCAACATAGTTGGAATTGTGACCTGCCTACTTATCTGGTGAATGTACTTGACAAGATGGAGAACATCCAAGCATATCACTAGCCAGAACCTTTCACCTAGCCTCATCACTCACAGCTCGATCGCTCACGAGCTACACAACCCATCACTCAACCCATCCCTCAACCACTCGCTCAGGTCACTCAACCAATCACCCATCCCTACGCTCAGTCAATGAAAAAGCTACATCAACAAGCCACTCAGCTAGATCACGATGAAGGTGCCCAGCCTAGTGAACCGCATCAACGAGTCGCTCAACTTTGTGCTTAGGTTTCTCTACCTATCACCTAGCCTTACACTCAGTCACTCGGAAAGCTACATCAATGAACCATTCAACGTGATCAAGATGAGAATGAAGGCACCAAGCCTGGTCAACTGCATCAATGAGTCATGCGTCCTGGATCTAATAAAGGAACTAGGCATGTTCTTGCAAAGGCTAATGGTGACCAGTCAGGAGATGAACCAACGCATGACCAGCCTTTCGATCACGATGAAGGCACCCAGCCTGGTCAAACGCATCAACGAGTGGCTCAACTTTGTACTCAGGTCACTTCACCAATCACACAGGCCTATGCTCAGTCACTCGAGAAGAAACATCAACAAACCACTCAGCCCGATCATGATGAGAATGGAGGTTCCCAGCCCGGTCAACTACATCAACGAGTCATGCATACTGGATTTAATAAAGGCACCGAGCATGTTCTTTCAAATCCTAATGGTGCCCAGTCACGAGATGAACCAACGCATGACCAGCCTCTTGATCACGACTTGCCTACTCATCGATACAACAACCAACAACAAACCTCTTTGAAACCAAGAAGTCCACTAGTTAGCAAACTTACACATCAACATACTCAATCCAAAACTAGGACAAGAGACCCTAATCGACTCGTTGTTAACCTTTCCGACATATAACTTAATCTTTCCTCCAGAACAGTTCTTGAGAAAGGCCTCAAATTTGCAATTCCTCCGAGAAATATTTCGGTGGAAGATATTATTTGTAGCAATAAAGATAGCGTTAAACATCTTCCTGAAAACGAAGCTGAAGAGGTGCGTCAAAACTTTTCTCGTACCTTAAGGAGAGCGAAACCACTTAAACCCAACATTACCAATGAACAATACAAGGCCCTCAAGGAACTTAGAAAGAATGACCAAATTGTCATGTTGAAGGCAGATGAAGGAGGAGCTACGGTTATCCTCAATAAAGAGGACTATCCATCCAAGATGGAAGCCCATCTTGATCTGAGTGGTTGCTATAAAAAGCTTAATAAGAATCCCCTCTCGTGCATTACAAGAGAATTTGCGGAGACCATAAAGGGATCATACATTGATAATGATATAAAGAAAAAACTCCTTATTTTGGATGCCTTGATTCCAAGAATTTACGGACTCCCTAAGATCCACAAAGTGGGTATTCCTCTTCATCCCATAGTAGACACCATAGGCTCCCCTACCTATAGGCTTGCAAAATTCCTTGTAAACAAATTAAAGCCTTTAGTAGGGAACACAAGCTCCTTTATCAAATACTACCCTTTCTTCATTGAGAAAATAAAACACTGACACTTCGATGGGAATGAGCTACTCCTAAGCCTTGACGTCATATCCCTCTTCACAATGATTCCCATAAAAAATGCAATCAAAGTCATTGACGACCTTACTAACCATGAAACAGCTGAGTTAGTAGGCTTATGTCTCAAATCCACATTTTCCAGCTTTCAAGGAGAGCTTTATGAACAAACCTGTGGGGTCGCCATGGGCTCTCCCCTCTCACCGATTATAGCCAACCTCTTCATGGAAAAATTTGAACAAAAAGTTCTATCCACTGCACATTCAAAACCTGAGAGGTCGTCAAGGTATGTGGATGACACTTTTTTGATTTGGGAACATGGTAAAGAGGAGCTCAAAAAATTTGTGGATCACCTTCACAAACAATCTGACTCCATTAAATTCACAATGGAGATGGACGAGAGCCATTGCCTGCCTTTTCTGGATACAATGATTATTAGAAAGCAAGACACGGACGTATCTCATAAGGTGTATAGAAATAAAATCGACACTTAGCAATACCTTCACGCTCTTTCTCACCATCATCCACAACAAAAAATGGGAGTCATGAACACCTTCATCATGAGGGCAATTAGGATTTCAGATACAGAACACCTAATAGCAGGAAAAGAACAATTACATGATGTTTTCTTAACTAATGGATATGAGACACATCAAATGAGGAGTGCTTTTGCCAAAACAGAAAAACCTAGACACTTGAAAGAAAAGAAGGTGGGAGAACACAAAGATTTTCTTCCATACATTCAAGGTGTAACAGACAAAACTGCAAAGCACTTGAAGAAGAAAAGTATCGACTCTGTGTTCTCGCCCCTTAACAACATGAGAAAACTCTTGAAATGAGTCAAATACCCCATTGACCTTGCTCTAAAAAGGGGTGTCTATTGGAATTCGGTGGGATAAAGAGGAATATCTTTTTAGGTATTAAGATCGATAATTCTATCTCATTGTACTCAGATGTGTCCGCTGTATTTTTAAACGAAAATTCTATTATTGTCTGCTGCATTATTTTAATGAAAATTCTATTATTGTATGTTGCATTTTTTTAATAAAATTCTATCATTTCAATGAAAATTTCTAAGCTAGAATTTTCTTAGGAATTAGGAAGGTCATTTACAACTTCCAAAGACTTTTGTTTTCTACTTTTCGATGGTGTTAGACTTTTGTTTTCTTCTTTCCGACGCTGTTCATCCCGGTTGAATGATCCTTCCCTTTCTGACATTGTTCATCCTCATTGAATGATCCTTCACAAACCTGATATGCAATGGAAGCATGTGGTGCAAGCTACCTATGCTTTCTTGGAGGCAATATTTGCTCTCAATGCTTCTTAGCTCAGATCTTGTTCCATAGCAATTATGATAAGAGATGTTCATGTTCCATTGGATTATCAATACTGGATTGTTGTAAGTATTGAGTGTTAAATTTTACAAAAAGTTGTTGTGTTTGACATTATGTTGCCAGGCAATAAACTGTCTACACTGGAAAAAATAAAAACACATGATTCTGCCAGTCTAGAGGAAGATATGCTTCCTTTGGTGTTGGAAAAATGTAATTACTCGCAGATATATACTTGACTTCTAGCCGACTCTGTCAGAGTCTGTACAATTCAAGATCTTGTTTGTCAGTCTAACAAGAAGGAAGAGTCCACGAGTAGGCAATGTAAACCAGTCGAATTTATCTCTGAAGCTAAGTTGTTAGGTAGATAGTTATTATAGTCTTTAATAGTGAGTCATTCAACCCATGTAGAAGCAATCTTCAGCTTGCTTATAAATAGAAGAAGCAAATTGAAAATTAGTTTATATACATTAGACAGTAGAGGAACTTAGGGTGAGAAAGAGAACGAAGCTCAAGCTTCTGTGTATGTGATTTAGTCGAAGAGCTGAAGCTCTGTAGACCAACAAGTCTGGACCGACAAGTTTGGACCGACCAGTTTGTAATCGACAAGTTTGTAATACTTTGTTATTTCCGCATAGTTAATATATGAAATATTTTATGGTGTAATGCATGATTATTTGGCTACACATATTTCCACATTTACTTCTGTAAATGTCTTTTACAATTATTATTAAGTGAAAGATCAAAGAACCCATAAAATTCTCACTGCGTGAAATTTCCATTTTTTATGGGACATTGGTGGACTCAAGTCTTCCTACATATTTGGGCATATGTTTTTTTATAAGTTATTTGGATTTGTAAATGTGTCTATTTTACTTCATCTTACTCATAGGTGAAAAGCATTTGTAATTTCTTAAGTCTTTAGACTAAGAAACATACTCTGTAGATTCCAACCAAAGTGAGCCGACTAGAGTGGTCAGTTGTGTAAGCCAACTAGATTGGTCAGTTGTGTGAGCTGACTTGAGTGGTCGGTTGAGTCAGCCGACTGAAGTGAGTCGACTTAGTCGAAGACAAGAAGTCAACCGACTTTGTGGAAGCCAACTTGGTCGAAGAGAAGAATTCAGCTGACTTGGTCAATGTGACAAGTGGTTGAGGTAAAAACTGATCAGCAGAACTGACAAGTAAGTCGAAGTAAATTTAGTCGAGTGTAGGATCGACTAAAATTTATAAACTTGTGTAGTCGGACATAGATATGTTTCACCCGATAGGTGAAAAAGAAAAGTGGTCGGTGTGAAAAGTGAAAATTAAAGTTTAATATCGACTGAGCCCTAAAATCAAGTTTAGTCGGCTTGGTTTTGGAGAACTGGTATCAAAGCCCAGTTTCATATCAGAGCAAGGTTTATATCAGCCGAAGATTTAAGGAAAGAAATCTTGTTTTAAAAGGTGGAAATTTAATTTTCTAAGGAAAGTTAATTAAAAATTAAAAATGGATTCCACTTCTGGTTCATTGCAACCTCCAAGTTTTACAGGAAATAATTATGAATATTGATCTTTAACAATGAAGGCTTTATTCAGAGGTCAAGATGTCTGGGAGATAGTATAGCATGGTTATGCAGAACCAGCAGACATGATAGCATATAACAATCTCACACAGTCTCAGAAAGATGTCTTGAGAGAACAGAGGAAGAAAGATGGAAAAGCTCTGTTTTTCATACATCAAGCTATGCATGAGAGCATACTCCCAAGAATAGCAGCAAAACCTAATGCCAAGGAAGCATGGGATACATTAGAGACTGCCAATCAAGGTTTGGATAAGGTAAAGACATCCAAGCTGCAGATTCTGAGAAGAGATTTTGAATCTCTGTCGATGAAAGATTCATAGAATGTAAACACATTATACACCAGAGTTGTTGGGTTGATAAACCAACTGAAATCTCATGGAGAACCCATACCAGACCAAAGGGTTGTTGAAAAAATTCTCAGAAGTCTTCCCCCAAGATTTGAAAACTTGGTTGTGACATTAGAAGAACACAAAAACATGTCAACATTTACCATTGATGAGCTACAAGCTTCACTCATCAATCATGAACATAGACTCAACAGATCACAGACATCATTGGAAGGTGCATTTGCAGCACAGTCATCCATAAGCCGTGGTAGAGGCAGGGGGAGAAACAACTTCAGAGGCAGAGGAAGAAGTTCTTTAAGAGGAGGACGAGGCAGAAGTCCTACAAATGTCAGTGGCAGAGGAGATAACCAGAACCCAAGTGAGCCAAGTGGCCAGAGGTTTGATAAATAAAAAATTCAATGTCATTACTGTAAGAAGTTTGGTCATTATGCATATGAATGCAGGAACAAGCAATATGACCAGGGAAGGAAAATCCCAAGTCAGTCGACCAGCACCGGCACTTCGACAAGTGCAATGTTAATGGCATCGACATCTCCACTTGAATGTAATGATGTTCAAGAAATTCCACATGACATGTGGTACTTAGATTCAATATGCAGCAACCACATGACTGGTAATTTGAATCTGTTTTCTAGTCTAGACACTTCAGTTAAAACTGATGTTACACTTGGAAACAATGTCCAAGTCACTGTCTTAGGAAAAGGAACTGTTGATATTCTAACCAAAGAGGGGGAGAGTAAGTATATCACTAATATTTATCATGTTGAAGGTATGAAACATAATTTGTTAAGCATTGGACAGTTGTTACAAAAAGGCTACAGATTCTATATCGAAGATGAACACTGTGTGATCAAAGACAAGCGTCCAAGCGACCAGTTGATGTAAAAAGTGCCAATGACAAGCAACCGCTTGTTTCTATTGAGGATAGTTTCCGAAATAAAAGGGAAGACAAACTGAGGAGCCACATTCAAGGCAGAAAGTGAAGGAAGAGTCGATATCCTCGACAAGAGGGAAAATTGCAGCGCTAATTTGCAAGCTGCATTTCAGACAGAAGTTCAAGATGAATCCTGGTTGTGGCATTTCATATTTGGACATCTGAATTTTGGTGGGTTGAAGCTACTATACACAAATAATATGGTTAAGGGATTACCATTGATCGACACACCAGAGAGGGTTTCTGAAGGATGCATTTTTTGCAAGCAGCACAGAGAGACATTTCCAGTCAGAAAGTCCTATAGAGCACGCACACCACTTCAAATTTTGCACTCGTACATCTGTGGTCCAATGCAGACATCATCCATTGGTGGCTACAAGTATTTTCTAACCTTTATTGATGACTACTCAAGAAAGACATGGGTATATTTCTTGAAACATAAATTTGATGCATTTGGTTATTTTCAGCAGTTCAATGCACTCATGGAGAACCAGAGTCGACACTGCATCAAGATCTTAAGGATCGACAGAGGAGGTGAATATGTTTCAAATGAATTTCTGAATTTTTTCAAGACCCATGGCATACAAAAACAATTCAATGCATGATATACATCTTAGTAGAATGGTATTGCCGAAAGAAAGAATAGAACCCTCATGGAGATGGCACGCAGCATGTTGGTAGCCAAGCTTTTTCCAAATGAGTATTGGGGTGAAGCACTCACAACTGCTGTATACATTATGAACCAATGTCCGACAAAGAGTGTGAAGAACAAAGTTCCCAAGAAGCATCGACAGGTATGAATCATAGTGTTTCCCATTTAAAAATTTTTGGTTGTGTTAGATATGCTCATGTTCCAGATGAGCTGAGAAGGAAGCTAGACAAGAAGGGACATAAATGTATTTTTGTCGGCTATTCAGAAGACACAAAAGCGTACAAGCTGTATGATCTTATCACAAGGAAAGTGATTATCAGTCGAGATGTTCAATTTTTCGATAATGAATCATGGGATGGAACCGTCGACATAAATGTCAACATTGTGTCGAATGTCAACAATGATGATATGGAAGAGGAAGTGGTCCAAATACCACATCTAAGTCAACCAGTGGGAGCACCGTCGACTCCCATGACACCAAGACATGGTTGAGCACAAGGACCATCAAAACAAGTAGCACCTCAAGCTACACCGACAAGTGCACCAAGAGGACAATAGACTCCATCAAGCATTTCGTCTAGGTCGACATCGACAGAACCAATGAAGACAATAAGTCTACGAGAGATATATGAAGCTGGCACACCTAATTCATTCTCTTTGTTTGCATTATTTTCCCCTATATATGATCCACTAACATTTGAAGAAGCTATTGAAGAAGAAGTATGGGCACAAGCCATGGATGAAGAAATAGAATGCATTGAGAAAAACTAGACATGGGAACTGGTCGATGTACCAAAAGACAAAGATGTAATCAATGTCAAATGGATTTATAAGAAAAAGCAAGATGCTGATGGGAATGTGCAAAAGCACAAGGCAAGAATGGTAGCAATAGGGTTCACAAAGCAACCCGGCATTGACTTCAATGAAACGTTTGCACCTGTTGCACACATGGATACAGTCAGAACAATTTTGGCCATTGCTACACAAAACAAATGGAAAGTTCATCAAATGGATGTCAAGTCGACATTCTTAAATGGCTATCTAGAAGAGGAGGTATATGTGGAACAGCCATAAGGGTATGAAGTTCCAGGTCAAGAGCACAAAGTGTACAGGGTGAAAAAGGCATTATATGGTTTGAAGCAAGATCCTAGAGCTTGGTATAGTCAGATTGATTCCTATCTCACTGAAAATGGATTTCACAGAAGTGAAAGTGAACTGACTTTGCACACCAAAGTCAATGAGCAAGGTAAGATGTTAGTTGTCTACCTGTATGTAGATGATTTAATATTTATTGGTGATTATGGCATAACAGGTTTTAAAATAGTCATGGAAAGTGAATTTGAAATGACTGATCTGGTGCTTATGAAGTTTTTTCTGGGCATTGAAGTTCAGCAGTCTGAATGTGGTATCTTTATATCACAGTCTAAGTATGCAAGTGAAGTTTTAAAAAGTTTTAACATGTCTAACTGCAAGATAGCCCCAACACTAGTGATAACAGGTTTAAAATTGAGCAAGGAAGATGAAGGATCCACTATAGATCCTACGCGGTTCAAAAGGCTTGTTGGCAGCCTTATGTATTTGACAGCAACAAGACCAGACATTATGTATGGAGTAAGTCTAATTTCAAGGTTAATGGAGCCACCAAAAGACTCACATTGGCAAGTAGGTAAAAGAATTCTGAGGTATATTAGTGGCATAAAAGACCTTGGTATTATGTATTCAACCTCAGAAAATTTTAAACTCATTGGTTACACTGATAGTGACAATGGAGGCAGCATAGATGAGAGGAAAAGAAAATCTGGGTACACATTTCATTTTGGTACAGGTGTTGTTTCATGGGCTTCAAAGAAACAACCCATAGTAACTCTATCTTCAACTAAAGTAGAGTATGTTGCAACGACAAGTGCTACATGTCAAGCTATTTCGAAGAGGAGAGTCTTAAAAGACTTGTCACAGAACCATCAAGAAGTGACAACAATATTCTGCGACAACAATTCAGCCATAGCATTATCAAAGAATCATGTGTTTCACAAGAGAACCAAGCACATCGACACAAGGTTTCATTTTATAAGAGAGTTGGTGAACGACAAGGAAATTTGTTTGGAATTTTGCAAGTTTGAAGACCAACTTGCGACATTTTCACAAAGCCATTGGCAAAGGACACATTTCAGTATGTGTGTAGTTATCTTGGAATGAAAATTTCTCCATAGTGAACTCTATCATAAAGAGAGCATGTCTAAGGTGTGAAACATTTTGTAAATTTTGTTTTAAAAATCCCCATCTGCTTATAATCAAGGGGGAGTGTTGGAAAAATGTAATTACTCGCAGATATGTACTTGACTTCCAGCCGACTTTGTCAGAGTCTATACAAGTCAAGATCTTGTCTGTCAGTCTAAGAAGGAAGAGTCCACGAGTAGGCAATGTAAACCAGTCAGATTTATATCTGAAGCTAAGTTGTTCGGTAGATAGTTATTATAGTCTTTAATAGTGAGTCAGTCGACCCATGCAGAAGCAATCTTCAGGTTGCCTATAAATAGAAGAATCAAATTGTAAATTAGTTTACAGACATTAGACAACAGAGGAACTCAGGGTGATAAAGAGAACAAAGCTCAAGCTTCTGTGAATGTGATTTAGTCAAAGAGCTGAAGCTCTGTAGACCGACAAGTCTGGACTGACTAGTTTGTAATCGACAAGTTTGTAATACTTTGTTATTTCTGCATAGTTAATATATGAAATAGTTTATGGTTGAATGCATGATTATTTGGCTACACATATTTCCAGATTTAGTTCTGTAATTGTATTTTACAATTACTCTTAAGTAAAAGATCAAAGAACCCATAAAATTCTCACCACGTGAAAGTTCCATGTTTTACGACACATTGGTCGACTCAAGTCTTCCTACATATTTGGGCATATGTTTTTTTATAAGTTATTTGGATTTGTAAATGTGTCTATTTTACTTCATCTTACTCACAGGTGAACAACATTTGTAATTTCTTAAGTCTTTAGACTCAGAAACATACAATGTAGATTTCAACCAAAGTGAGCCAACTAGAGTGGTTGGTTGTGTAAGCCGACTAGAGTCATCGGTTGTGTGAGCCAACTAGAGTGGTTGGTTGTGTGAGCTGACTTGAGTGGTCATTTGAGTGACCTGAATCAAGTGAGCTCACTTAGTCGAAGACAAGAAGTGAACCGACTTGGTCGAAGCCATCTTGGTCGAAGAGAAGAAGTCAGCCAACTTGGTCGAAGTGACAAGTGGTTGAGGTAAAAACCGGTCGGTAGAACTGACAAGTAAGTCGAATTAAATTTAGTCGAGTGTATGACCGACTAAAATTTATAAACTTGTCTAGTCGGACAAAGACAAGTTTCACCCGACAGGTGAAAAAGAAAAGTGGTCGGCATGAAAAGTTAAAATTAAATTTTAATATCGACTCAGCCCTAAACTCAAGTTTAGTCAGCCTGGTTTTGGCTAACATTTGGAAGCACAAAAAAATCTGGTAGATAATACATAAGAAGAAGATAAAGAATGCTAGACCCCTAAGTCTGAGGAACACAAGATACCTCATTTTTTGTGTTGTCCACCGACGCAGCCCAAATTCAGATCGGTAAATAAAATGCAAGGTACAAGTCTTCCTAAAGAATTTTTTATCCCCTCTAACCATCCTGGTTTGCTCTGGCTATTCAGTCATGACCAGCATGAATATGAAGAGAAACCCCAGATTGGTCCCTCCCAAAATGTCTGAAATAGAAAATAATATAGTGTTTAGACAATGTTTCCTTATGGTGAGTTACACTAATAGAAATAAGGGTTAATGTTTAAGTTGGTGGGTTTTTAGAAGGTTGTTATGCAGTAATGATGACGACAAATTATGATTCGCTTCTATGAATACTGTAATGAGTAGATCTGATCTCATATGATTCAAGTTAGCTTTCCTTGGTATATGAAAACTAAGTTATTTTAATGCTCATGCTTTTTTTGAATATTAATCCTAAATGAAAAGGAATAAACCTTTGAATATGTATAGGGATCAAATATTCTAGTTGTATCAAAATTATTAATATTATTGACAAGGCATACAAAGCGAAGAAGTTCTATATTAACTTGAATGCAAAATAAGTTAGAGTGGATATATTTATACCAAAGGAGAAGTCTTTTTTGAGCTAAGAACAAATGGCGAGATGCAAGTTCCTATGTGAGCTTACATGCAATGTTAGTTTGCTACAATCGAACTCTAACAACTAACTTTGTTGGAAAATACAAACACCAAGACCCCCCCTAAGAGAAACACAAGGAGGAAACAAAACAAAAATGGGTCCCGACAACTAGGCATGATGAGTTATCCATGTACAAAGCTCTCATAACCGGGGTAAAGGAGAAAATTTCATGGCAAAAACTCCTCCCCATAAGAGAGAAAAGCACACATGTTGAGCTCAATTCATGTTCCAAACAATTGATCCTAAAGAGTGAGTGCTAACAATCATGAAGACATCACATGCACTAAGTGTCCCTATGGTCACCAATCCATCTCACCCACCCACAAGGGTATTTAGTCATTGCAACCATCCAGTCAAATAGAAACTAGTGCTAAGTACAAAATTGACTATGAATATGTCTGATCTAGATCGTTAATGGGGAATAAAAATCACCCTAGGAATCATTGCATACCACCCCCTCACCCCCACCACAATTCTGAAGCTAGTGGTAAAGGTGACAACAATGCATCTCACAACTGATGGCTAAAGGTATGGAGTACAAGCTAAAGGCAACAACGATGTAAAAACTACCTAAAAAAAAATACTCCAAAGTGGCAAGATCCAAGACATTGTCAAATAAAGAAACTCATGGAGACAAATGAGACAAATGTATGGTGACACTCCAACAAACTGTTTGTATGAGTGGCCTAAAATCCACAACTCAATTGTGCAGGACAACAATCCTAAATACATACCATCATGGACAACAATCCTCAATATGAGTTTCAAATAATGATTTCATCTTAGGTGCCCATTTACAAGTGAGGAATGAAAACATTTCATTGACAAATTTTTCCTGCAACCACTCTATTGAAAGAGTACAAAAATCTCTTCTCAACATTGCGAACAAAGGCAATAAAATGAAGGCAATATGAAAAAGTGATGCCAAAATACCTCCAATTATCTAATGTCGTTGTATTCTTCCAGTCCACAGGAAGATATGCTTCCTTTGGCAGCACAAAACAATCTGGTAGATAATACAGAAGAAAAAGACGAAGAATGCGAGACCCCTAAGTAGGAGGAACACAAGATACCTCTGCTTTTGTGCTGTCCGTCGGAGCAGCCCAAAATCAGATTGATAAAGAAAATGTTAAGTCCTAGTCCTCCTAAAGAAGTTTTGATCCCCTCTAACCATCCTCATCTGCTCCAGTCATGGCCAACATGAATGTGAAGAGAAACCCAAGATTAGTCCCTCCCAAAATGTCTGAAATAGATTATAATATAGTGTTTAGACAAGGTCTCCTTATGGTGAGTTACACTTATAGAAATAAGGGTTAATTTCTAAGTTGGTAGGTTTTTAGAAGGTTATTATGCAGTAATGATGCCAGCAAATTATGATTTGCTTCTGTGAATACTGTAACGAGTAGATCTGATATTTTTACTAACTAATATGATTTGTTATTGTTTGTTGTAGGATTGTGAAGAGCACTATAGGCTGTCGCAAATTGCTAGTCAAAGTTTGAATTTTTTTTGTGAATTTCGTTTTTGTATTCGACAATCCAAGGGAAAAAGTTCCTCAAAGATGAATATCTTTGAATATTTGTATTGCAGGGAAAGTTTCACGTTTGCTTGACTTGTACTGTAAGGCACATGCCTCCCAATATCTTATTCTTATCGGACGTTATGGATAAATTTGGCAAATTTTTTATTCTCATTATCTATCTCTTTTGATAATAACAGCTCATAATCCCTTGACAATCGTAGACTAGCAGTATAATATATTTTCAATTTGTATATTTTGCTTCAATGGCGTCGAATGGGTTTTGGTCAAACGTTTTTCTCCTTGTCCAATGCAACCCTTCAAGCAACCATTCAATTTCAATCCAAGAAAACTTATTTGGTGGCTTTGCATAAATTATTTTGCGGTTGTCTTGGATGCATAAGTTTGGAAGGGGAAATAAGAACATCCATGCTAATAGAAAACCAAAGGGTAAATGGAAACTTCTTTGCAACGTATAAAAACGCCGAGACCATTATAAAAGCAACCCAGCTAACACAAAATCACCTAAGCAGATGAGAAAGATGGCCACGCAAGGGGTAAATGCCCAACAAACAAGTGAATGGTCAATAATGAAAAGAATGGTATACAAAGAGATATATTTTCCCTTGAAATTCCAATTTGACAACTTCTAACAGAAGTGTAAGGGCCATTAATTTCAAAATCAGAACTGGAATGGATGGCGTGTATCCTCTCAATGGATGATGTGTATTCTTTGATAATCTGGTTCCTAGCTACAGCGCTAATGTTGTCTTTAATTTTGGTTAATGGATTTGGTTAGTGGCTCCATCTCTAGCTACTACTCTTCACAATTCACTTGTTTCCATTGTGCAAAGGTCCTTTATCTTCCCATTCATTTTCTTTCTCTTCAAGGTTTTGTCAATGGTGAGTCTTCTTTTTGTTCAAGTAGTACTTTAGAATATAGGATTCAGCTGTTCTGATACGATATAATCTGTAAATGAAGGGCTGACAGCCAACTAGATTAACCAACATGAATATTAAGTGGATTTTCAACTGTGGTCTCTATTCTCAATATTATACAACCTTTGTTATTCCAAATGGATTCAAAGAATTATTCTGAGTATAATGTGCATGTACCACCAACAACAAAAAACTTAATTATAAGTTCAATAAATAGAATAAGACCATGCAAACTATCACTAATCACTAGTAACTGTGTTTTAGGTATAACTCTTGTGCACATCAATATCCAACAAGAGGAAATACTTAGTTTATGCCTACCAAGGTCTTGAGGTTGAATTCCATGACTGCAATTACTTCCATGTTTTGAAGTATAAAGAAAGTGAAGTGTTTTGATTGATAGGGCTCATTGTGAAAGTGTTTTGATTGATGGGATTCATTGTTTGAAATATTCCCAAAATTCACATTCTACACTAATGAAAACACCATTCAAGTTAGCTTTCCTTGGTGTATGAAAACTGAGTTATTTGAATGCTCATGGTAAGTTTTGAATATTAATCCTAAATAAAAAAGGAATAAACCTTTGAATCTCTATAGGGCTCAAATATTCTAGTTGTATCAAATTTATTAATATTAATGTCAAGCCATACAAAGTGAATAAGTTCTATATTAACTTGAATGCAAAATAAATTAGAGTGGATCTTTTTATACCAAAAGAAGAAGTCTTTTGTTAGCTAAGAACAAATGGCGAGATGCAAGTTCCTATGTGAGCTTACATCCAATGTTAGTTGGATACATTCGAACTCTAACAACTAACTTTGTTGGAAAATACAAACACCAAGACCCCCCCTAAAAGAAACATGAGGAGGTAACAAAACAAAAATGTGTCCCTTCAACTAGGAATGATGAGGTATCCATATACAAAGCTCTCATAATTGGGGTAAAGGAGAAAATCTCATGGGAAAAACTCCTCCCCATAAGAGAGAAAAGCACACATTTTGAGCTCAACGCATGTTCCAAACTAATGATCCTCAAGAATGAGTGCTAACAATCGAGAAGACATCATATGCACGAAAAAACCTAGACACGTGAAACAAAAGAAGGTGGGCGAACACAAAACTTTTCTTCCATACATTAAAGGTGTAACAGACAAAATTACAAAGCACTTGAAGAAGAAAAGTATCGACTCTGTGTTCTTGCCCCTTAGAAACATAAAAAAACTCCTGAAATCAGTGAAAGACCGCATTGACCCTACCCTAAAAAAGGGTGTCTACATGATTCCGTGTGAATGTGGGAAGGCCTACATGAGTGAAACAGGGAGATACATTAGAACCAACATTAAAGAACACTGTGCAGACATCCGGCTAACGGAAAATACACTTTGGCCCAACATTCCCATGGCACAAAACACCCTATTAAGATTGAAGACTTGAAAGTCCTTCCTCATGGTGATAATTGGTCTTTGAGAAGGATGAGAGAAGCAATTGGAATTAACAAACACCCCAATTGTCTAAATAGTGATGATGGCCTCACCATCAGCACGTCATGGCTCCCTAACGTGACTAAATTAAGCTAGCAAATACCAAATTAGTTAGTAAAACTTAGAAAACTTAAAATTTAAAAGTTAGGAAATAAAAAAATTAAAAATTAAATTTAAAAATAAAAATTAAAAACTAAGAATTAGTCAAAATTAAGAATTATTTAACTTTAATATTTATATTACTTTAATTCAATTACTTTAATTTTTAGGTTTATAATAATTAAAACATAATAAAAACCCCACTTTAAATTCTAACTTAAAAAATACAAACATTAATATACAATAACACAAATTGAATTTTTTAAATAAAACATTATTTTTTTAATGAAAGTGGTTAATAACTATAATAATCAATCTAACAAATTAAAATTTTATAAACTAAAAAACTTTATAATGACTTTTAATAAAAAAATTTAGTTAAAAAACTCTTATACTATAATAAACTTAAAATTAAAATAAATTTTTTTATTTAACTTAATTAAACCTTTTAATTAAAAAAGATACATTAATTCATAAAGTGCTATAAAACTTTTATGTAACCTTTAGAAAATAAAACTCTAATTGTCCGCTAATGATGAGAGTCCTATACTTATAAGGAGTAGAGATTCTAAGATCCCCTTGGGCATTGATTATGTCGTGATGATGAGCCAAGAATGGCCTCAAAGGTTGACAATAAATCATTATCTATCGCAGACTCTCCATAAGATGCCATCAACATCTACCGCAAATTCTCAGCCAAAACTATTACTGATTAGTATGGAGAGGATATACTGAGAAATCTAAGACACCTAGAGAAATTTAGGATCTCCAAAGGAAAGAAAAATGATCAACTATCCTTTCTCAAAAAACACACAAACAGTCATATTATTCCAACATTTGCTAGGGTTTCACACATCCTAAAAAGTAATTGTAACAATCACATTTTCAACAATATGAGTGTGATGTTAGTTCGTGACCAGATCAGAGTTTTGCGTTTCGCCTTATATAAAATAGATTGCAAACTCTTATAACTCCACCTTTGTCTTTATAACGCTCTCAATAAGGATATCTGGGACTACTCGGATGGCTGCTCATTTCACAGAGCCAACCAGAGTTTGCAAAAACCACTGCTAAACTTAAGAATAAATTTACCAGGCTAGAACTTAAGAATAAATTTACCAGGCTAGAACACAACAGCGATATACTTCCCAATACGGCGAGTGATGAGCAACTGAGTTCTATTCCGGCTGATGATGAGAAATGGAATTGGAATCGTGACCTGCTAACATATCTGGCGAATGAACAGAACGACGATATGCATCAGCAGTCCAATTAGGCGAGTGAAAATCAAACGGATATAGATCAACATAGTTGGAATTGCAACCTGCCTACTTCGTGAATGTACTTGACAAGATGGAGAACAGCCAACCATATCACCAGCCAAAACCTTTCACCTAGCTTGATCACTCACAGCTTGATCGCTCACCAGCTACACAACCCATCGCTCAACCACTCGCTCAGGTCGCTAAACCAATCACCCATCCCTAGGCTCAGTCAATCGAAAAGCTACATCAACAAGCCACTCAACCGGATAACGATGAAGGTGCCCAACCTCGTCAACAACATCAATGAGTCGCTCAACTTTGTGCTCAGGTCGCTCTACCAATTACCCATCCTTACGCTCAGTCACTCGGGAAGCTACATCAACGAACCATTCAGCCTGATCACGATGAGAATGGAGGCGCCCAGCCTGGTCAACTGCATCAATGGGTTGGGGGTCGTGGATTTAATAAAGGCACTAGGCATGTTCTTGCAAAGGCTAATGGTGACTAGTCATGAGATAAATCAACGCATGGCCAGCCTCTCGATCACGATGAAGGCGCCCAGCGTGGTCAACAAGTCGCTCAAATTTGAGCTCAGGTCGCTCCACCAATCACCCAACCCTACGCTCAGTCACTCAGGAGGCTACATCAACAAACCACTCAGCCTGATCACGATGAGAATGGAGGCTCCCAGCCTGGTCAACTGCATCAATGAGTCGCGCGTCTTGGATTTAATAAATGCACCGAGCATGTTCTTGTAAGGGCTAATGGTGGCCAGTCACGAGATGAACCAACGCATGACCAGCCTCTCCATCACAACTTGCCTACTCGTTGATACAAAAACCAACAACAAACCTCTTTGAAACCAGGAACTCCACTTGTTAGCAAACTTACACATCAACATACTCAATCCAAAACTAGGATAAGAGACCGATAGGCATCTACCGCGAACTCTCAGCCAAAACTATTACTGACCGGTATGGAGCGAATATCCTGAGAAATCCAAGATGCCTAGAGAAAATTAGGATCTCCAAAGAAAAGAAAATTGCTCAACTATCATTTCGCAAAAAATGCAGACACTCATATTATTTCGACATTTCCTAGAGTTTCACACATCCTAAGAAGTAATCGTAACCATCACATTTTCAACAAAATGAGTGTGATGTTAGTTTGTGACCAGCTCATAGTTTTGTGTTTCGCCTTATATAAACTAGATTGCGAACTCTTAGAACTCCACCTTTGTCTTTCTAACACTCTCGATAAGGATATCTGGGACCACTGAGATGGTTGCTCATTTCACAGAGCCAATGCAGAATTTGCAAAAGCCACTGCTAAACTTAAGAATAAATTTACCAGGCTAGAACACAACAGCGATATACTTCAGCAGTCCAATCCAGCGGGTGATGAGCAACTGAGTTCTATTCCCAGCTAATGATGAGAAATGTAATTGGAGTCGTGACCTGCTAACATATCTCGTGAATGAACAGAAAGGCGATATGCATCAGCAGTCCAATCCGGCGAGTGAAAATCAAACAGATGTAGATCAACATAGTTGGAATTGCGACCTTCCTACTTATCTGGTGAATGTACTTTACAAGATGAAGAACAACCAACCATATCACCAGCCAGAACCTTTCACCTAGCCTTATCACTCACAGCTTGATCGCTCACCAGCTACACAACCCATCGCTCAACCACTCGCTCAGGTCACTCAACCTATCATCCATCCCTACGCTCAATCAATCGAAAAGCTACATCAACAAGCCACTCAGCCGGATCACGACGAAGGTGCCGAGCCTGGTCAACCGCATCAACGAGTTGGTCAACTTTGTGCTCAGGTCGCTCTACCAATCACCCAGCCTTACGTTCATTCACTCGGAAAGCTACATCAACGAACCATTCAGCCTGATCACGATGAGAATTAAGGCGCCCAGCCTGGTCAACTGCATCAACGAGTCGTGCTTCTTGGATTTAATAAAGGTGCCCAGACTGGTTAACCGCATTAACAACGCGCTCAACTTTGTGCTCAGGTCGCTCCACCAATCACCCAGGCCTACGCTCAGTCACTCAAGAAGCTACATCCAAAAACCACTCAGCCTGATCACGCTGAGAATGGAGGCGCACGTCCTGGATTTAATAAAAGCACAGAGCATGTTCTTGCAAAGGCTAATGGTGACCAGTCACGAGATGAACCAACGCATGACCAGCCTCTTGATCACGACTTTCCTACTCGTTGATACAACAACCAACAACAAACCTCTTTGAAACCAAGAACTCCACTGGTTAGCAAACTTACACATCAACATACTCAATCCAAAACGAGGACAAGAGACCCTAATCGACTCATTGTTAACCTTTCCGACACAGAGCTTAATCTTTCGTCCAGAACACCTCTTGAGAAAGGCCTCAATTTTGCGATTGTTGTGAGAAAAATTCCAATTGAAGATATTATTTGCAGCATTAAAGATAGCATTAAACATCTTCGCGAAAACGAAGCTGAAGAGGTGCGTCATAACTATGCTCGTACGCTAAACCACCTAAACCCAACATTACCAATGAAGAATACAAGAAAGAAATTTAGAAAGAATGACCAAATTGTCATCTTGAAGGCGGATAAATGAAGAGCTCCGATAAATGAGGAGCTAAGGTTATCCTCGATAAAGAGGACTATGTGACCAAGATGGAAGCCCATCTTGATCTGGGTGGCTGCTATAAAAAACTTAATAAGAATCCCCTCTCCCGCATTACAAGAGAAGTTGTGGAGACCATAAAGGGATCATACATTGATAATGATATAAAGAAAAAAATCTTTATTTTGGATCCCTCGATTCCAAGAATTTATAGACTCCCTAAGATCCACAAACTGGGTATTCCTCTTCGTCCCATAGTAGACAACATAGGCTCCCCTACCTACAGACTTGCGAAATTCCTTGCAAACAATTTAAAGTCTTTAGTAGGGAACACAAGCTCCTTTATCAAAGACTCCCGTTTCTTCATTGAAAAAATAAAAACGACACTTGGATGGGAATGAGCTACTCCTGAGCCTTGACATCTTATCCCTCTTCACAATGATTCCCATAAACGATGCAATCAAAGTCATTGAGGACTTTACCGAGCATGAAACAACTCAGTTAGTAGGCTTATGTCTCAGATCCGCATTTTTCAGCTTTCAAGGAGAGCTTTACGAACAAACCTGTGGGGTTGCCATGGGCTCTCCCCTCTCACCGATTAAAGCCAACCTCTTCATGGAAAAATTTGAACAAAAAGCTCTATGCACTACACATTCAAAACCTGAGTGGTCGTCAAGGTATGTGGACGACACTTTCTTCATTTGGGCACATGGTAAAGAGGAGCTTGAATTTTTTTTGGATCAGCTTAACAAACAATCTGGCTCCATTAAATTCACAATGGAGATGGAGGAGAGCCATTGCCTGCCTTTTCTTGATACAATGATTATCAGAAAGCAAGACATGGGTGTATCTCATAAGATGTACAGAAAGAAAACCCACACTGAGCAATACCTTCACGCTCTTTCTCACCATCATCCACAACAAAAAATGGGAGTCATGAACACCTTCATCACGAGGGCCATTAGGATTTCAGATACATAACACCCAGAAGCAGAAAAAGAACACTTACATGATGTTTTTTAAGTAAGGGATATGAGGCACATCAAATGAGGAGATCCTTTGCCAAAACTGAAAAACCTTGACACGTGAAAGAAAAGAAGGTGGGAGAACACAAAGATTTTCTTCCATACATTCAAGGTGTAACAGACAAAATAGCAAAGCACTTGAAGAAGAAAAGTATCGACTTTGTGTTCTCGCCCCTTAACAACATCAGAAAACTACTGAAATGAGTAAAAGACCACATTGACCCTGCTCTAAAAAAGGGTGTCTATTGGAATTCGCTGGAATAAAGAGGTATATCTTTTTAGATATTAAGATAAATAATTCTATCTCATTGTACTCAGATGTGTCTGTTGTATTTTTAAATGAAAATTCTATTATTGTCTCTTGCATTATTTTAATGAAAATTCAATTATTGGTTGTTGCATTGTTTCATGAAAATTCTATCGTTTCAATGAAGATCTCTAAGCCAGAATTTTTTTAGGAATGAGGAAGGTCATTTACAACTTCCAAAGACTTTTGTTTTCTGCTTTTCGACGCTGTTCATCCTCGTTAAATGATCCTTCCCTTTTGGACTCTGCTCATCCTGGTTGAATGAGCCTTCCCAAACCCGATATGCAACAGAAGCGTGTGGTGCAAGCTACCTATGCTTTCCTGGAGGCAATATTTGCTCTCAATGCTTCTTAGCTCTGATCCTGTTCCATAGGAATTGCGATAAGAGATGTTCATGTTCGATTGGATCATCGATACCTGATTGATTGCTATAAATATTGAGTGTAAAATTTTACAAAAAGTTGTTGTGTTTGACATTATGTTGCCAGGAAATAAACTGTCTACACTAGAAAAAATAAAAACGCAGGATTCCGCCAGTCCAGAGGCAGATATGCTTCCTTTGGAAGCACGAAAAAATCTGGTAGAGAATACAGAAGAAGAAGAGGAAGAATGCCGGACCCCTAAGTAGGAGGAACACAAGATACCTCCGCTTTTGTGTTGTCCACTGCCGCAGCCCAAAGTCAGATCGGAAAAGAAAATGCAAAGTCCAAGTCCTCCTAAAGGAGTTTTGATCCCCTCTAACCATCCTGATCTGCTCTGGCTGTTCAGTCACGACCAGCATGAATCTGAAGAGAAACCCCAGATCGGTACCTCCCAAAATGTCTGAAATAGAATATAATATAGTGTTTAGACAATGTTTCCTTATGGGGGGTTACACTAATAGAAATAAGGGTTAATGTTTAAGTTGGTAGGTTTTTAGAAGGTTGTTTTGCAGTAATGATGCCAGCAAATTATGATTCGCTTCTGTGAATACTGTAACGACTAGATCTGATTTTTTTACTAACTAATATGATTTCTTATTGTTTGTTGTAGGATTGTGAAGAGCACTGTAGGCCGTCGCAAATTGCTAGTGAAAATTTGAATATTTTTTTGTGAATTTCGTTTTTGTATTCGACAATCCCAAGAAAAAATTTCCTCAAAGACGAATATCTTTGAATATTTGTATTGCAGGGAATGTTTTGCATTTGCTTGACTTGTACTGTAAGGCACACACCTCCCAATATATTATGCTTATCGGACGTTATGGATAAATTTGGCAAAGTTGTTATTCTCATTATCCATCTCTTTAGATAATAACAGCTCAGAATCCCATGACAATCGTAGAGTAGCAGTATAATATATTTTCAATTTGTATATTTTGCTTCAATGACATCGAATGGATTTTGGTCAAACGTTTTTCTCCTTGTCCAATGCAGCACTTCAAGCAACCATTCAATTTCAATCCAAGAAAACTTATTTCGTGGGTTTGCATAAATTATTTTGCGGTTGTCTTGGTTGCATAAGTTTGAGAGGGGAAATAAGAACATCCAGGCTAATAGAAAACCTAAGGGTAAATGGAAACTGCTTAGCTACGTATAAAAAAACGTCAAGAACATTATAAAAGCAACCCAGGTAACACAAATTCGCCTAAGCAGATCAGAAAGATGGCCACGCAAGGGGTAAATGCCCAACAAAGAAATGAATGGTCAATAATGAAAAGAACGGTCTAACTAAGAGATACATTTTCCCCCGAAATTCCAATTCGACAACTTCTAACAGAAGTGTAACAACTCTTTCTTTAGGGCCATTAATTTCAAAATCCAAACTGGAATGGTTGGCGTGTACCCTCTCAATGATGGTGTGTATTCTTTGATAATCGGGCTCCTAGCTACAGCGATAACGTTGGCTTTAGTTTTTGTTAATGGCTTTGGTTAGTGGCTCCATCTCTAGCTATGGCTTTGCTCTTCATAGTTCACTTGTTTCCACTGTGTAATGGTCCCTTATCTTCTCATTCATTTTTTCTTTCGTCGAGGTTTTGTCAATGGTGAGTCTTCTTTCTCTTCAAGTATTACTTGGACTCAGCTGTTCTGATACGATATAATATGTAAATGAAGGGTTGAGAGCCAACTATCTTAACCAACATAAATAATAAGTGGATTTTCAACTCTGGTCTCTATTCTCAATATTATACAAGCTATCTTATTCAAAATGGATTCAAAGAATTGTTATGAGTATAATGTGCATTCACCACCACCAACAAAAAATTAATTATAAGAGAAATACATAAAATAAGACCATGCAAAATATTACTAATCACTAATAACTCTTTTTTAGGTACAACTCTTGTGCACATCCATATCCAACAAGAGGAATTACTTTGTCACTGTTCCTACCAAGGTGTTGAGGTTCAATTCCATGACTGCAATTACTTCCATGTTTTAAAGTTTAAAGTAAGTGAAGTGTTTTGATTCATAGGGCTCATTGTCTAAGTGTTTTGATTCATGGGATTCATTGTCTAAAATATTCCCAACATTCACATTCTACACTAATGAAAACATCATTCAAGTTAGCTTTCCTTGGTGTATGAAAATTGAGTTATTTCAATGCTCGTGGTTTTTTTTAATATTAATCCTAAATCAAAAGGAATAAACCTTTGAATCTCTATAGTGCTCAAATATTCTAGGTGTATCAAAATTATTAATATTATTGACAAGGCATACAAAGTGAGGAAGTTCTATATTAACTTGAATGCAAAATAAATTAGAGAGGGTCTATTTATACAAAAGGAGAAGTCTTTTGTGAGCTAAGAAGAAATGGCGAGATAGAAGTTCCTATGTGAGCTTACATCCAATGTTAGTTGGCTACATTCTAATTCCAACAACTAACTTTGTTGGAAAATACAAACACCAAGACCCCCCCTAAGAGAAACACAGAGAGGAAACAAAACAAAAATGAGTCCCGACAACTACGCATGATGAGGTATCCATGTACAAAGCTCCCATAACCGGGGTAAAGGAGAAAATCTCATGGGAAAATATCCTCCCCATAAGAGAGAAAAGCAGACATGTTGAGCTCAATGCATGTTCCAAACTACTGATCCTCAAGAATGAGTGCTAACAATCGAGAAGACATCATATGCACTAAGTGTCCTATGGTCACCAATCCTTCTCACCCACCTACAAGGGTATCTAGTCATTGCAACCATCCAGTCAAATAGGAACTAGTGTTGAGTACAAAGTTGACAGTGAATATGTCTGATCTAGATCATTAATGGGGAATAAAAATCACCCTAGGAATCATTGCATACCACCCCCTCACCCCCACCACAATGCTGAAGCTAGTGGTAAAGGTGACAAAAATGCATGTCACAACTGAGGGCTAAAGGTATGGAGTACAAGCTAAAGGCAACAAAGATGTAAAAACTACCTAAAAAAGAAATACTCCAAAGTGGAAAGATCCAAGACACTGTCAAATAAAGAAACTCATGGAGACAAATGAGACAAATGTATGGTGACACTCCAACAAACTGTTTGTATGTGTCCTGAAATCCACAACTCAATTGTGCAGGACAACAATACTCAATACATACAATCATGGACAACAATCCTCAATATGAGTTTCAAATAACAATTTCATTTTAGAGACCCATTTACAAGTGAGGATTGAAAACATTTCATTGATAAATGTGGCCTGCAACCACTCTGTTGAAAAAGTACAAAAATCTCTTCTCAACATTGCAAACAAAGGCAATAAAATGAAGGCTCTAATAGGAGTGATGGAAAACTAACGACCAATAACCCTTGAATGCAATAGGAAAAAGTGATGCCATAAAACCTCCAATTATCTAATGTCGCTGTATTTGACATTATGTTGCTAGGCAATAAACTGTCTACACTTGAAAAAATAAAAACCCAGGATTTTTCCAGTCCACACGCAGATATGCTTCCTTTGGCAGCACAAAAAAAAATCTGGTAGATAATACAGAAGAAGAAGACGAAGATTCCAGACCCCTAAGTAGTAGGAACACAAGATACCTCCACTCTTATGTTGTCCACCGGCACAGCCCAAAATCAGATCGATAAAGAAAATGTGAAGTACAAGTCCTCCCAAAGGAGTTTTGATACCATCCTCATCTGCTCTGGCTGTTCAGTCACGGCCAGCATGAATCTGAAGAGAAACCCCAGATCAGTCCCTCCCAAAATGTCTGAAATAGAATATAATATAGTTTTTAGACAATGTTTCCTTATGGTGAGTTACACTAATAGAAATAAGGGTTAATGTCTAAGCTGGTAGGTTTTTAGAATGTTGTTATGCAGTAATGATGCCAGCAAATTATGATTCACTTCTGTGAATAACGAATAGATCTGATATTTTTACTAACTAATTTGATTTCTTATTGTTTGTTGTAGGATTGTGAAGAGCACTGTAGGCCGTCTCAAATTGCTAGTGAAAATTTGAATTGCTAGTGAAAGTTTGAATATTTTTTTCTAAATTTTGTTTTTGTATTCGACAATCTCAAGGGAAAAAGTTCCCCAAAGACGAATATCTTTGAATATTTGTATTGCAGGGAATGTTTCGCATTTGCTTGACTTGTACTATAAGGCACAAGCCTCCCAATATCTTATGCTTATCGGACGTTATGAATAAATTTGGCAAAGTTTTTATTCTCATTATCTATCTCTTTTGATAATAAGAGCTCAGAATCCCATGACAATCGTAGACTAGCAGTATAATGTATTTTCAATTTGTATATTTTCCTTCAATGGCATCAAATGGGTTTTGTTCAAATGTTTTTCTCCTTGTCCAATGCACCCCTTCAAGCAACGATTCAATCTCAATCCAAGAAAACTTATTTGGTTGCTTTGCATAAATTATTTTGCAGCTGTCTTGGCTGCATAAGTTTGAGAGGGGAAATAAGAACATCCACGCTAATAGAAAACTAAATGGAAACTGCTTTGCAAGGTATAAAAACGCCCAGACCATTATAAAAGCAACCCAGGTAACACAAAATCGCCTAAGCAGAGGAGAAAGATGGCCACGCAAGGGGTAAATGCCCAACAAACAAGTGAATGGTCAATAATGAAAAGAATGGTCTACGAAGAGATATATTAGAAATCGAAATTCCAATTCAACAACTTCTAAGAGAAGTGTAAGGGCCATTAATTTCAAAATCCAAACTGGAATGGATGGCGTGTATCCTCTTAATGGATGGTGTGTATTCTTTGATAATCTGGCTCCTAGCTACACGGCTAACGTTGTCTTTAGTTTTGGTTAAGGGATTTGGTAAGTGGCTCCATCTCTAGCTATTGCTCTTCATAGTTCACTTGTTTCCACAATGCAAAAGGTCCTTTATCTTCCCATTAATTTTTCTGGTCTTTATTCTCAATATTATACGAGCTTTGTTATTTCGAATGGATTCAAAGAATTATTCTGAGTATAATGTGCATGCACCACCAACAACAAAAAACTTAATTATAAGTTCAATAAATAGAATAAGACCATGCAAACTATCACTAATCACTAGTAACTCTATTTTAGGTACAACTCTTGTGCACATCAATATCCAACAAGAGGAATTACTTAGTCACTATGCCTACCAAGGTGTTGAGGTTGAATTCTGTGACTGCAATTACTTCCATGTTTTAAAGTATAAAGAAAGTGAAGTGTTTTGATTCATAGGGCTCATTGTGAAAGTGTTTTGATTGATGGGATTCATTTTCTGAAATATTCCCAACATTCACATTCTACACTAATGAAAACACCATTGAAGTTAGCTTTCCTTGGTGTATGAAAACTAAGTTATTTCAATGCTCATGGTCTTTTTGAATATTAATCCTAAATAAAAATGAATAAACCTTTGTATCTCTATAGGGCTCAAATATTCTAGTTGTATCAAATTTATTAATGTTATTGACAAGGCATACAAAGTGAAGAAGTTCTATATTAACTTGAATGAAAAATAAATTAGAGTGGATCTATTTATACCAAAAGGAGAAGTCTTTTGTCAGCTAAGAACAAATGGCAAGATGCAAGTTCCTATGTGAGCTTACATCCAATGTTAGTTGGCTACATCCGAACTCTAACAACTAACTTTGTTTAAAAATATGAACACCAAGACCCCCCCTAAGAGAAACACGAGAAGGTAACAAGACAAAAATGTGTCTCGACAACTAGGAATGATGAGCTATCCATCTACAAAGCTCTCATAATCGGGGTAAAGGAGAAAATATCATGGGAAAAACTCCTCCCCATAAGAGAGAAAAGCACACATGTTGAGCTGAATGCATGTTCCAAACTATTGATCCTCAATAATGAGTGCTAACAATCGAGAAGATATCATATGCACAAAAAAACCTAGACACGTGAAAGAAAAGAAGGTGGGTGAACACAAAGATTTTCTTCCATACATTCAAGGTTTAAAAGACAAAATTGCAAAGCACTTGAAGAAGAAAAGTATGCCTCTGTGGTCTCATCCCTTAAAAACATAAAAAAACTCCTAAAATTAGTCAAAGACCCCATTGAACCTACCCTAAAAAAAGGGTGTCTACATGATTCGATGTGAATGTGGGAAGGCATACATCAATGAAACATGGAGATCCATTAGAACCAAGGTTAAAGAACACTGCGCAGACATCGGGCTAGATAGAACGCAAAAATCGCTTTGGCCCAACATTCCCATGACACAAAACACCCTATTAAGATTGAAGACATGAAATTCCTTCCTCATGCTGATAATTGGTCTTTGAGAAGGATCACAGAGGCAATTGAAATTGTCAAACACCCCAATTGTCTAAATAGGGATGATGGCCTCACCATTAGCACGTCATGGCTCCTAACGTGACTAAATTAAGCTAGCAAATACCAAATTAGTTAGTAAAACTTAAAAATCTTAAAATTTAAAAGTTAAGAATTCAAAAAATTAAAAATTAAATTTAGATATAAAAATTAAAAAGTAAGAATTAATCAAAATTAAGAATTAATTAACTTTAATATTTTTATTACTTTAATTCAATTACTTTAATTTTTAGGTTTATAATAATTAAAACATAATAAAAACCCCACATTAAATTCTAACTTTAAAAAAAAAAACATTAATATAAAATAAGACAAATTGAATTTTTTAAATAAACCATTAATTTTTTAAAAACTTAAATTTAAACATTAATTTAGTAAAAAACATTAATTCAAACATTAATATAGTATAACATTAATCATTAATTAAAACATTAATATAACATTTAATTGGAAAGTGGTTAATAACTATAATAATTAATCTAACAAATTAAAATTTTATAAACTAAAAAACTTTATACTCACTTTTATTAAAACTTTTTAGTTAAAACTTTTTAATAAAACTTTTTAGTTAAAAAACTCTTATATTATAATAAACTTAAAATTTAAATTTAACTTAATTAAACCTTTTAATTAAAAAATATACATTAATTCATAAAGTGTTATAAAACTTTTATGCAACCTTTAGAAAACAAAACCCTAATTTTCAGCTAACTATGAGAGTCCTATACTTATAAGGAGTGGAGATTCTAAGATCACCTCAGGTATCGATTATGTCGTGATGATGAGCCAAGAATGGCCCGAAACATTGACAATAAATCATTATCTATCGCAGACTCTCCACAAGATGCCATCAACATCTACCGCGAATTCTCAGCCAAAACTATTACTGACCGGTATGGAGCGGATATCCTGAGAAATCTAAGACTCCTAGAAAAAATTAGGATCTCCAAAGGAAAGAAAATTGCTCAACTATCCTTTCTCAAAAAATGCATAGACAGTCATATTATTCCAACATTTGCTAGGCTTTCACACATCCTAAGAAGTAATCGTAACAATCACATTTTCAACAAAATGAGTGTGATGTTAGTTCGTGACAAGATCATAGTTTTGCGTTTCAGCTTATATAAAATAGATTGTGAACTCTTAGAACTCCACCTTTGTCTTTCTAACGCTCTCGATAAGAATATCTGGGACTACTCGGATGGCTGCTCATTTCACAGAGCCAACACACAGTTTGCAAAAACCACTACTAAACTTAAGAATAAATTTACTAGGCTTGAACACAACAGCGATATACTTTAGTAGTCCAATCCGGCGAGTGATAAGAAACTGAGTTCTATCCGAGCTGATGATGAGAAAGGGAATTGGAATTGTGATCTGCTAACATATCTGGTGAATGAACAGAATGGCGATATGCATCAGTAGTCCAATCTGGCGAGTGAAAATCAAACGGATGTAGATCAACATAGTTGGAATTGCGACCTGCCTACTTATCTTGTGAATGTACTTGACAAGATGGAGAAAAACCCACCATATCACCAACCAGAACCTTTCACCTATCTTGATCACTCAAAGATTGATTGCTCACCAGCTACGCAACCCATCGCTCAACCACTTGCTTAGGTCGCTCAACTAATCACCCATCCCTAGGATCAGTCAATCGAAAAGCTACATTAACAAGCCACTCAGCTGGATCATGATGAAGGTGCCCAGCCTCGCCAACCGCATCGACGAGTCGCTCAACTTTGTGCTGAAATCG
This sequence comes from Pseudotsuga menziesii, assembly GCA_001517045.1. Lineage (NCBI taxonomy): Eukaryota > Viridiplantae > Streptophyta > Pinopsida > Pinales > Pinaceae > Pseudotsuga > Pseudotsuga menziesii. The sequence goes on from LPNX011183125.1 coordinate 566,240, forward strand.
CTCTAGCAATCACCCATCCTTACGCTCAGTCAGTCAGGAAGCTACATCAACGAACCATTCAGCCTGATCATGATGAGAATTGGGGTTCCCAGCCTGGTCAATTGCATCAACGGGTCGCATGTCATGGATTTAATAAAGGAACTAGGCATGTTATTGCAAAGGCTAATGGTGACCAGTCAGGAGATGAACCAATGCATGATCAGCCTCTCGATGACGATGAAGGCGCCCAGCCTGGTCAACCGCATCAACGAGTCACTCAAATTTGTGCCCAGGTCGCTCCACCAATCACCTAGCCCTACACTCAGTCAGTCGGGAGGCTACATCAACAAACCACTCAGCCTAATCACGATGAGAATGGAGGCGCCGAGCGTGGTCAAATGCATCAATGAGTCGCTTGTCCTAGATTTAATAAAGGCACCGAGCATGTCCTTGCAAAGGCTAATGGTGGCCAGTCACGAGATGAACCAACCCATGACCAGCCTCTCAATCATGACTTGCCTACTCGTCGATGAAAAAACCAACAACAAACCTCTATGAAACCAAGAACTCCACTGGTTAGCAAACTTACACATCAACATACTCAATCCAAACTAGGACAAGAGACCCATCGTCATCTACCCTGAATTCTCAGCCAAAACTATTACTGACCGGTATGGAACATATATCCTGAGAAATCTAACACGCATAGAGAAAATTAGGATCTCCAAAGGAAAGAAAATTTCTCAACTATCCTTTTTCAAAAAAAGCACAGACAGTCATATTATTCTGACATTTGCTAGGGTTTCACACATCCTAAGAAATAATCATAACAATCACATTTTCAACAAAATGAGTGTGATGTTAGTTCTTGACAAGATCAGAGTTTTGCATTTCACCTTATATAAACTAGATTGTGAACTCTTAGAACTCCACCTTTGTCTTGCTAACGCTCTCCATAAGGATAATTGAGACTACTCGGAAGGCTGCTAATTTCAGAGAGCCAACACAGAGTTTGCAAAAACCACTGCTAAACTTAAGAATAAATTTACGAGGCTAGTACACAACAGCGATATACATCAGCAGTCCAATCCAGCAGGTGATGAGGAACTGAGTTCTATCCCGGCTGATGATGAGAAATGGAATTGGAATCGTGACTTGCTAACATATCTAGTGAATGAACAGAAGGGCGATATGCATCAACAGTCCAATCCGGCGAACAGATGTAGATCAACATAGTTGGAATTGCGACCTTCCTACTTATCTGGTGAATGTACTTGACAAGATGGAGAACAACCAACCATATCACCAGCCAGAGCCTTTCACCTAGACTGATCACTCGCCAACTACTCAACCCATCGCTCAACCACCCGCTCAGGTTGCTCAACCAATCACCCATCCCTACTCTCAGTCAATCGAAAAGCTACATCAACAAGTGACTCAGCCGAATCACGATGAAGGTGCTGGGTCGTTCAACTTTGTGCTCAGGTCGCTCTACCAATCACCCAGACCTACGCTTATTCACTCGGAAAGCTACATCAACGAACCATTTAGCCTAATCTCGATGAGAATGGAGGCGCCCAGCCTAGTCAACTACATCAACGAGTCATGTGTCCTGGATTTAATAAAGGCACTAGGCATGTTCTTGCAAAGGCTAATGGTGGCTAGTCAGGAGATGAACCAATGCATGACCAACCTTTCGATCACGATGAAGGCGTCCATCCTAGTCAACCACATCAACGAGTCGCTCATGTTTGTGCTCAGGCTGCTCCACCAATCACCCAGCCCTACGCTCAGTCACTCGGGAAGCTACATCAACAAACCACTCAGCCTGATCACGATGATAATAGAGGTGGCCAGCTCGGTCAACTACATAACCAAGTCGTGCATCCTGGATTTAATAAAGGCACCGAGCATGTTCTTGCAAAGGCTAATGGTGGCCAGTCATGAGATGAACCAACGCATGACTAGCCTCTTGATCACGACTTTCCTACTCGTCGATACAACAACCAACAAAAAACCTCTTTGAAACCAAGAAGTCCACTGGTTAGCAAACTTACACATCAAAATACTCAATCTAAAACTAGGACAGGAGATCCTAATCAACTCGTTGTTAACCTTTTCGACACAGAACTTAATCTTTCCACCAGAACACTTCTTGAGAAAGGCCTCAATTTTGTGATTGCTCTGAGAAAGATTTCGGTTGAAGATATTATTTGTAGCATTAAAGATAGCATTAAACATCTTCCTGAGAACGAAGGTGAAGAGGTGCGTCAAAAATGTGCTCGTACCTTAAGGAGAGTTAAACCACCTAAACCCAACATTACCAATGAAGAATAAAAGGCCCTCAAGGAATTTAGGAATAATGACCAAATTGTCATCTTGAAGGTGGATAAAGGAGGAGCTATGGGTATCATCAATAAAGAGGACTATGTGACCAAGATGGGAGCCCATCTTGATGTGAGTGGCTGTTATAAAAAACTTAATAAGAATCCCCTCTCCCGCATTACAAGAGAAGTTGCGGAGACCATAAAGGGATCATACATTGATAATGATATAAATAAAAAACTCCTTATTTTGGATCCCTTGATTCCAAGAATTTACGGAATCCCTAAGATCCACAAACTGGGTATTCCTCTTCGTCCCATAGTAGACACCATAGGATCCCCTACCTACAAGATTGCGAAATTCCTTGCAAACAAATTAAAGCCTTCAGTAGGGAACACAAGCTCCTTTATCAAAGACTCCCCTTTCTTCATTAAGAAAATAAAAGACCGACACTTCGATGGGAATGAGCTACTCTTGAGGCTTGACGTCGTATCCCTCTTCACAATTATTCCCATAAACGATGCAATCAAAGTCATTGAGGACCTTACTGACCATGAAACAACTGAGTTAGAAGGCTTATGTCTGAGATCCACATTTTTCAGCTTTCAAGGAGAGCTTTATGAACAAACATGTGGGGTCACCATGGGCTCTCCCCTCTCACCGATTATAGCCAACCTCTTCATGGAAAAATTTGAACAAAAATATCTATCCACTGCACATTCAAAACCTGAGTGGTCGTCAAGGCATGTGGATGACACTTTCTGGATTTGGGCACATGGTAAAGAGGAGCTCTAAAAATTTGTGGATCACCTTAACAAACAATCTGACTCCATTAAATTCACAATGGAGATGGACGAGAGCCATTGCCGACCTTTTCTTGATACAATGATTATCAGAAAGCAAGACATGAGCATATCTCATAAGGTGTACAGAAAGAAAACCCACACTCAGCAATACCTTCACACTCTTTCTGACCATCATCCACAACAAAAAATGGGAGTCATGAACACCTTCATCACAAGGGCCATTAGGATTTTAGATACAAAACACCTAGAAGCATAAAAAGAACACTTACATGAGTTTTTCTTAAGTAATGGATATGAGGCACATCAAATGAGGAGAGCCTTTGCCAAAACAGAAAAACCTAGACACGTGAAAGAAAAGAAGGTGGGAGAACACACAGCTTTTCTTCCATACATTCAAGGTGTAACAGACAAAATTGCAAGGAACTTAAATAAGAAAAGTATCAACTCTGTGTTCTCACCCCTTAACAACATCAGGAAACTCATGAAATGAGTCAAAAACCCCAATGACCCTGCTCTAAAAAACGGTGTCTAGTGGAATTCGGTGGAATAAAGAGGTATATCTTTTTAGGTATTAAGATCTATAATTCTATCTCATTGTACTCAGATGTGTCTGCTGTATTTTTAAATGAAAATTCTATTATTTTCTGTTGCATTATTTTAATGAAAACTCTATTATTGGATGTTTCATTTTTTTAATGAAAATTCTATCGTTTCAATGAAAATTTCTAAGCCAGAATTTTCTTAGGAATTAGGAAGGTCATTTACAACTTCCAAAGACTTTTGTTTTCTGCTTTCCAACGCTGTTAGACTTTTGTTTTCTATTTTTCGACGCTGTTCATCCTGGTTGAATGATCCTTCCGAAACTCGATATGCAATGGAAGCGTGTGGTGCAAGATACCTATGCTTTCTTGGAGGAAATATTTGCTCTCAATGCTTCTTAGCTCAGATCCTGTTCCATAGGAATTACAATAAGTGATGTTCATGTTCCATTGGATCATCAATACTGGATTTTTGTAAGTATTGAGTGTTAAATTTTACAAAAAGTTGTTGTGTTTGACATTATGTTGCCAGGCAATAAACTATCTACACTCGGAAAAAATAAGAACTCAGGATTCTACCAGTCGAGAGGCAGATATGCTTCCTTTTGTGTTGGAAAAATATAATTACTCGCAGATCTGTGCTTGACTTCCAGCCGACTCTGTCAGAGTCTGTACAAGTCAAGATCTTGTCTGTCAGTCTAACAAGAAGGAAGAGTCCACGAGTAGGTAATGTTAAGAAGTCGAATTTATTTTTGAAGCTAAGTTGTTAGGGAGATAGTTATTACAATCTTTAATAGTGAGTCAGTCGACCCATGCAAAAGCAATATTCTAGTTGCCTATAAATCAGTTTACAGACATTAGACAGCAGAGGAACTCAGGGTGAGAAAGAGAACGAAGCTCAAGCTTCTGTGTATGTGATTTAGTGAAAGAGTTGAAGCTCTGTAGACTGACAAGTCTGGACCGACCAGTTTGTAATTGACAAGTTTGTAATACTTTGTTATTTCCGCATAGTTAATATATGAAATAGTTTATGGTTGAATGCATAATTATTTGGCTGCACATATTTCCATATTTACTTCTGTATATGTCTTTTACAATTACTGTTAAGTGAAATATCAAAGAACCATTAAAATTATCACCACGTGAAAGTTCCAGGTTTAACGGCACATTGGTCGACTCAAGTCTTCCTACATATTTGGGCATATGTTTTTTTATAAGTTATTTGGATTTATAAATGTGTCTATTTTACTTCATCTTACTCACAGGTGAAAATCATTTGTAATCTCTTAAGTATTTAGACTAAGAAACATACTCTGTAGATTTCGACCAAAGTGAGCCGACTAGAGTGGTCGGTTGTGTAAGCCAGCTAGTGTGGTCAGTTGTGTGAGCCAACTTGAGTGGTCGCTTGAGTTATCTGACTGAAGTGAGCTGACTTAGTCCAAGACAAGAAGTGAACTGACTTGGTCGAAGAGAAGAAGTCAACCGACTTGGTCGAAGTGACAAGTGGTCGAGGTAAAAACCGGTCGGTAGAAACGACAAGTAAGTTGAAGTAAATTTAGTCGAGTGTAGGACTGACTAAAATTTATAAACTTTTATTGTCGGACATAGACAAGTTTCACCCGACAGGTGAAAAAGAAAAGTGGCCGGCGTGAAAAGTGAAAATTAAAGTTTAATATCGACTGATCCCTAAACTAAAGTTTAGTCGGCTTGGTTTTGGCTAACTGGTATCAGAGTCCAGTTTCATATCAGAGCAAGGTTATATCAGAGAAACGTTGATATCAGCCCAAGATTTAAGGAAAAAAATCTTATTTTAAAAGGTGGAAATTTGATTTTCTAAGGAAAGTTAATTAAACATTAAAAATGGCTTCCACTTCTTGTTCATTGCAACCTCCACGTTTTACAGGAAAGAATTATGAATATTGGTCTTTAACAATGAAGTATTTATTCAGAGGTCAAGATGTCTAGGAGATAGTCCAGCATGGTTATGCAGAACCAGCAGACATGACAACATATAACAATCTCACACAGGCTAAGAAAGATGTCTTGAGAGAACAGAGGAAGAAAGATGGAAAAACTATGTTTTTCATACATCAAGATATGCATGAGAGCATACTCCCAAGAATAGCAGCAAAAACTAATGCTAAGCAAGCATGGGATACATTAGAGACTACCTATCAAGGTTTGGATAAGGTAAAGAAATCTAAGCTGCAAATTCTAAGAAGAGATGTTGAATCTCTGTCCATGAAAGATTCAGAGAATGTAGACACATTCTACACCAGAGTTTTTGGGTTGATAAACCAATTGAAATCTCATGGAGAACTGATACCAGACCAAAGGGTTGTTGAAAATTTTCTCAGAAGTCTTCCCCCAAGATTTGAAAACTTGGTTGTGACCTTAGAGGAACACTCAAACATGTCGACATTTACCATTGATGAGCTGCAAGCTTCACTCATCAATGATGAACACAGACTTCAGAGATCACAGACATCATTGGAAGGTGCATTTGTAGCACAGTCATCCATAAGCTGTGGTAGAGGCAGGGGGAGAAACGACTTCAGAGGCAGAGGAAGAAGTTCTTCAAGAGGAGGACGAGGCATAATTCATGCAAATGTCAGTGGCAGAGGATATAACAAGAACCCAAGTCAGCCAAGTGGCTAGAGGTTTGATAAATAAAAAATTCAATGTCATTACTGTAAGAAGTTTGTACATTATCCATATGAATGTAGAAAGAAGCAATATGACCAAGGAAGGAAAAGGCCAAGTCAGTCGACTAGCACCGACACTTCGACAAGTGCAATGTTAATGGCATTGACATCTCCACTTGAATGCAATTCTATTCAAGAAAGTCCACATGACATATGGTACTTAGATTCAGGATGTAGCAACCACATGACTGGTAATTTGAATCTGTTTTCCACTCTAGACACTTCAGTTAAAACTGATGTTACACTTGGAAACAATGTCCAAGTCACTTTATTAGGAAAAGGCACAGTTGATATTCTAACCAAACAGTGGGAGAGTAGGTATATCCTTGATATCTATCATGTCGAAGGTCTGAAACATAATTTGTTAAGCATTGGACAGTTGTTACAAAAAGGCTACATAGTCTACATGTAATATGAACACTGTGTGATCAAAGACAAGCGTCCAAGCGACCAGTTGATAACAAAAGTGCCAATGACAAGAAACTGCTTGTTTCCATTGAGGATAGTTCTCGACATAAAAGGGAAGACAAACTCAAGAGCTCCATTCAAGGCATAAAGTGAAGAAACAGTCGAGATCCTCGACAAGAGATAAAATTGCAATGCTAATTTGCAAGCTGCATTTCAGACAGAAGTTTAGGATGAATCCTGGTTGTGGCATTTCAGATTTGGACATCTGAATTTTGGTGGGATGAAGCTACTACACAAAAAGAATATGGTGAAGGGATTACCATTGATCGATAGACCAGAGAGGGTTTGTGAAGGATGCATTTTTTGCAAGCAGCACAGAGACATTTCCAGTCGAAAAGTCCTATAGAGCATGCACACCACTTGAAATTGTGCACTCTAACATCTGTGGTCCAATGTAGACATCATCCATTGGTGGCTGCAAGTATTTTCTAACCTTTATTGATGACTACTAAAGAAATACATGGCTATATTTCTTGAAACATAAATATGATGCATTTGGTTATTTTCAGCAGTTCAAGGCACTCGTGGAGAACCAGAGTGGACACCGCATCAAGATCTTAAGGACCGACAGAGGAGGTGAATATGTTTCAAATGAATTTCTGAATTTTTGTAAGACCCATGGCATACAGAAACAACTCAGTGCATGGTATACACGTCAGCAGAACGGTATTGCTGAAAGAAAGAACGGAACCATCATGGAGATGGCACATAGCATGTTGGAAGCCAAGCATTTTCCAAATGAGTATTGGGGTGAAGCAGTCGCAACTACTGTATACATTATGAACCGATGTCTGACAAAGAGTGTGAAGAACAAAGTTCCCCAAGAAGCATGGACAGGTATGAATCATAGTGTTTCCCATTTAAAAGTTTTTGGTTGTGTTGCATATGCTCATGTTCCAGATGAACTCAGAAGGAAGCTAGACAAGAAGGGACATAAATATATTTTTGTCGGCTATTCAGAAGACCCAAAAGCATACAAGCTATATGATCCTATCACAAGGAAAGTGATTATCAGTTGGGATGTTCAATTTGTTGAGAATGAATCATGGGATGGAACCGTCGACATAAATGTCAACATTGTGTCGAACATCGACAATGATGATATGGAAGAGGAAGTGGTCCAAATACCACATGTAATTCGACCGGTCGGAGCACCATAAACTCCCATGACACCAAGACATGGTTCAGCACAAGGACCATCGAAGCAAGTAGTAGCTCAAGCTACACCGACAAGTACACCAAGAGGACAATAGACTCCATCAAGCATTTCGTCTAGGTTGACATCGACAAAACGGGTGAAGACACGGAGTCTGCGAGAGATATATGAAGCTAGTACACCTCATTCATTCTCTCTATTTGCATTATTTTCCCCTATATATGATCCACTAACATTTGAAGAAGCTGTTGAATAAGAAGTATGGGTACAAGCCATGGATGAAGAAATAGAATGCATTGAAAAAAACCAGACATGGGAACTGATTGATGTACCAAAAGACAAAGATGTAATCAGTGTCAAATGGATTTATAAGACAAAGAAAGATGCTGATGGGAATGTGTAAAATCACAAGGAAAGAATGGTAGCAAGAGGGTTAACACAACAACCTAGCATTGACTTCAATGAAACATTTGCACCTGTTGCGCGCATGGATACAGTCAGAACAATTTTGGCCATTGTTGCACAAAAAAATGGCAAGTTCATCAAATGGATGTCAAGTCATCATTCTTAAATGGCTATCTAGAAGAGGAGGTATATGTGGAACAAACACAAGGGTATGAAGTTCTAGGTCAAGAGCACAAAGTGTACAGGCTGAAAAAGGAATTATATGGTTTGAAGCAAGCTCCTAGAGCTCGGTACAGTCGGATTGATTCCTATCTCACTGAAAATGGATTTCACAGAAGTGAAAGTGAACTAACTTTGTACACCAAAGTCGATGAGCAAGGTAGGATGTTAATTGTCTTCCTGTATGTAGATGATTTAATATTTACTAGTGATTATGGCATAGCAGGTTTTAAAACAGTCATGGAAAGTGAATTTGAAATGACTGACATGGGGCTTATGAAGTTTTTTCTGGGCATTGAAGTTCAGCAGTTTGAAAGTGGTATCTTTATATCACAGTCTAAGTATGCAAGTGAAGTCTTAAAAAGGTTTAACATGTCTAACTGCAAGACAGCCCGAACAACAGTGATAACAAGTTTAAAATTGAGCAAGGATGATGAAGGATCCACTGTAGATGCTACACTGTTCAAAAGGCTTGTTGGCAGCCTTATGTATTTGAAATAAAAAAGACTAGACATTATGTATGGAGTAAGTTTGATTTCAAGGTTCATGGAGTCGCCAAAAGACTCACATTGGCAAGTAGGAAAAACAATTCTGACGTATATTAGTGGCACAAAAAACCTTGGTATTATGTATTCAACCTCAGAAAATTTTAAACCTCATTGGTTACACTGATAGTGACAATGGAGGTAGCATAAATGATAGGAAAAGCACATCTGGGTACACATTTCATTTTGGTATAGGTGTTGTTTCATGGGCTTCAAAGAAACAGCCCATAGTAACTCTATCTTTAGCTGAAGCAGAGTATGTTGCAGCGACAAGTGCTGCATGTCAAGCTATCTCGGTGAGGAGAGTCTTAAAAGACTTGTCACAGAACCATCAAGAACCAACAACAATCTTCTGCGAAAACAATTCAGCCATAGCATTATCAAGCAATGATGTGTTTCACAAGAGAACCAAGTAGATCGACACAAGGTTTCATTTTATAAGAGAGTTGGTGAACGACAAGGAAATTTGTTTGGAATTTTGCAGGTATGAAGACCAACTTGTCAACGTTTTCACAAAGCCATTGGCAAAGGACACATTCCAGTATCTCAGTAATTATCTTGGAATGACAAGTTGTCCACAGTGAACTCTGTCATCAACAGAGCATGTCTAAGCTCTGAAACATTTTGTAATCTTTTTTTAAAATTCCCCATCTACTTATAATTAAGGGGTAGTGTTGGAAAAATGAAATTACTCGCAGATCTGTACTTGAATTCTATCCCACTCTGTCAGAGTCTATAGAAGTCAATATCTTTTCTGTCAGTATGAAAAGAAGGAAGAGTGCATGAGTAGGCAATGTAAACCAGTCAAATTTATTTATGAAGTTAAGTTGGTAGGTAGATAGTTATTACAGTCTTTAATAGTGAGTCAGTCGACCCGTGCAGAAGCAATCTTCAGGTTGCCTATAAATAGAAGAACCAAATTGTAAATCAGTTTACAGACATTAAACAACAGAGGAACTGAGGGTGAGAAAGAGAAATAAGCTCAAGCTTCTGTGTATGTGATTTAGTTGAAGAGTTGAAGCTCTGTAGACTGACAAGTTTGGACCGACCAGTTTGTAATCAACAAGTTTGTAATACTTTTTTATTTCCGCATAGTTAATATATGAAATAGTTTATGGTTGAATGCATGATTATTTGGCCGCACATATTTCCATATTTACTTCTGTAAATATCTTTTACAATTATTGTTAAGTGAAAGATCAAAGAACCCATAAAAATCTCACCGTGTGAAAGTTCCAGGTTTTACGGCACATTGGTTGACTCAAGTCTTCCTACATATTTGGGCATATGTTTTTTTATAAGTTTTTTGGATTTGTAAATGTGTCTATTTTACTTCATATTACTCACAGGTGAAAAGCATTTGTAATTTCTTAAGTCTTTAGACTAAGAAACATACTCTGTAGATTTCGACCAAAGAGAGCCGACTAGAGTGGTCGGTTGTGTAAGTCGACTAGAGTGGTCGGTTGTGTCAGCCGACTTGAGTGGTCGGTTGAGTCAGCTGACTGAGTTGAGCCAACTTAGTTGAAGACAAGAAGTGAACCGACTTGGTCGAAGAGAAGAAGTCAGCTGACTTGGTCGAAGTGACAAGTGGTTGAGGTAAAAACCGGTCGGTAGAACCGACAAGTAAGTCGAAGTAAATTTAGTCGAGTGTAGGAACGACTAAAATTTATAAACTTGTCTAGTTGGACATAGACAAGTTTCAGCCGACAGGTGAAAAATAAAAGTGGTCGGCGTGAAAAGTGAAAATTAAAGTTTAATATCGACTGATCCCTAAACTCAAGTTTAGTCGGCTTGGTTTTGTCTAACATTTCTCAACACAAAAAAATATGGTAGATAATATAGAAGAAGAAGACGAAGAATGCCAGACCCCTAAGTCGAAGGAACACAAGATACCTCCGCTTTTGTATTGTCCACTGGTGCAGCCCAAAGTCAGATCGGTAAAGAAAATGCAAAGTAAAAGTCCTCCGAAATAAGTTTTGATCCCCTCTAAAAATCTTGATCTGCTTTGGCTATTCAGTCACGACCAGCATGAATCTGAAGAGAAACCCCAGATCGGTTCCTTTAAAAATGTCTGAAATAGAATGTAATATAGTGTTTAGACAATGTTTCCTTATGGTGAGTTACACTAATAGAAATAAAGGTTAATGTTTAAGTTGGTAGGTTTTTAGAAGGTTGTTATGCAGTAATGATGACGACAAATTATGATTTGCTTCTGTGAATACTGTAACGAGTAGATCTGATTTTTTTACTAACTAATCTGATTTCTTATTTTTTGTTTTAGGATTGTGAAGAGCACTGTAGGTCGTCGCTAGTGAAAGTTTGAATTTTTTTGTGAATTTATTTTTTGTATTCGACAATCCCAAGAGAAAAGGTTCCTCAAAGATGAATGTTTTTGAATATTTGTATTGCAGGGAATGTTTTTCGTTTGAGAGCCTTTGCCAAAATGGAAAAACCTAGACACCTGAAAGAAAAGAAGGTGGGAGAGCACAAAGCCTTTCTTCCATACATTCAAGGTGTAACAGAAAAAATTGCAAAGCACTTGAAGAAGAAAAGTATTGAATCTGTGTTCTCACCCCTCAACAACATCAAAAAACTCCTGAAATGAGTCAAAGACCCCATTGACCCTGCTCTAAAAAAGGGTGTCTATTTGAATTCAGTGGAATAAAGAGGTATATCTTTTTAGGTATTAAGATAGATAATTCTATCTCATTGTACTCAGATGTGTCCGCTGTATTTTTAAATGAAAATTCTATTATTGTCTGTTGCATTATTTTAATGAAAATTCAATTATTGGTTGTTGCATTTTTTTAATGAAAATTCTATCGTTTCAATGAAAATTTCTAAGCCAAAATTTTCTTAGGAATCAGGAAGGTCATTTACAACTTCCAAAGACTTTTTATTTCTACTTTCTGACACTCTTAGACTTTTTTTTTCTACTTTTTGACGTTGTTCATCCTGGTTGAATGATCCTTCCCAAACCCGATATGCAATGGAAGCATGTGGTGCAAGCTACCTATGCTTTCTTGGAGGAAATATATGCTCTCAATGCTTCTTAGCTCAGATCCTATTCCATAGGAATTATGATAAGAGATGTTCATGTTCCATCAGATCATCAATACTTGATTGCTATAAGTATTGAGAGTTAGATTTTACAAAAAGTTTTTGTGTTTGACATTATGTTGCCAGGCAATAAACTATCTACGCTGGAAAAAATAAAAACGTAGGATTCTGCGAGTCCAAAGGCAAATATGCTTCCTTTGGCAGCATGAAAAAATATGGTACATAATACAAAAGAAGAAGATGAAGAATGCCATACCCCTAAGTCGGAAGAACACAAGATACCTCCACTTTTGTGTTGTCCACTAGCGCAGCTCAAAGTCAGATCGGTAAAGAAAATGCAAAGTACAAGTACTCCTAAAGGAGTTTTGATCCCCTCTAACCATCCTGATCTGCTCTGGCTGTTTAGTCACAACCAGCATGAATCTGAAGAGAAAACCCAGATCGGTCCCTCCCAAAATGTCTGAAATAGAATATAATATAGTGCTTAGACAATGTTTCCTTATGGTGAGTTACACTAATAGAAGTAAGGGTTAATGTTTAAGTTGGTAGGTTTTTAGAATGTTGTTATGCAGTAATTGTTGGAAAAATGTAATTACTCACAGATATGTACCTGACTCTCAGCTGACTCTGTCAAAGTCTCTACAAGTCAAGATCTTGTCTGTCAATCTGACAAGAAGGAAGAGTCCACGAGTAGGCAATGTAAACCAGTTGAGTTTATTTCAGAAGCTAAGTTGTTAGGTAGATAGTTATTACAGTATTTAATGGTGAGTTAGTCGGCCCATGCAGAAGCAATCTTCAGGTTTCCTAGAAATAGAAGAAGCAAATTGTAAATCAGTTTACAGTCACACAGGCACAAGAGACACAATAGAGAGATAGAGGAACTTAGGGTGAGAAAAGAGAAGTCGAAGCTCAAGCTTCTGTGTATGTGATTTAGTCAAAGAGATGAAGCTCTATAGACCAACAATTCTAGACCGACAAGTTTAGACTGACAAGTCTGGACCGACCAGTTTGTAATCGACAAGTTTGTAATACTTTGTTATTTTCGCATAGTTAATTTATGAAATAGTTTATGGTTGAATGCATGATTATTTGGCTGCACATATTTCCAAATTTATTTCTGTAATTGTATTTTACAATTACTCTTAAGTAAAAGATCAAAGAACCCATAAAATTCTCACCACATGAAATTTCCAGGTTTTACGGCACATTGGTCGACTCAAGTCTTCCTACATATTTGGGCATATGTTTTTTTTATAAGTTATTTGGATTTGTAAATGTGTCTATTTTACTTTATCTTACTCATAGGTGAAAAGCATTTGTAATTTATTAAGTCTTTAGACTAAGAAACTTCGTCTGTAGATTTCGACCAAAGTGAGCCGACTAGAGTGGTCGTTTGTGTGACCCGACTTGAGTGGTCAGTTGAGTCAACACACTAAGGTGAGCCGACTTAGTCGAAGACAAGAAATGAGCTGAATTGGTTGAAGAGAATAAGTTAGTCAACTTGGTCGAAGTGACATGTGGTCGAGGTAAAAATCAGTAGGTAGAACCAACAAGTTAGTCTAAGTAAATTAGTCGAGTGAAATACCGACTAAAACTTATAAACTTGTCTAATCGGGAGATGGAAAATTTTCACCTGACAAGTGAAAAAGAAAAGTGGTTGGTGTGAAAAGTGAAAATTAAATTTGAATATCGAATGAGCCCTAAAATCAAGTTTAGTCAGCTTGGTTTTTTCTATCTGGTATCAGAGCTTGGTATTATATCAGAGCTTGGTTTCATATCATAGCAAGGTTGTATTAGAGCAAGGTTTTATATCAGACCAAGGTTTATATCAGAGCAAGATTTAGGAAAGAAATCTTGTCTTAAAAGGTGGAATGTAATTTTCTATGGAAATTTAATGGCTTCCACTTCTGGTTCATTGCAAACTCCAATCTTTACAGGAAAGAACTATGAATATTGGTCTTTAACAATGAAGGATTTATTCAGAGGTCAAGATGTCTGGGAGATAGTCCAGTATGGTTATGCAGAACCAGCAGACATGACAGCATATAACAATCTCACACAAGCTAAGAAAGATGTCTTAAGGGAACATAGGAAGAAAGATGGAAAAGATCTATTTTTCATACATCAAGCTATGCATGAGAGCATACTACCAATAATAGCAGCAAAGACTAATGCTAAGGAAGCATGGGATACATTGGAGACTTCCTATCAAGGTTTGGATAAGGTAAAGACATCCAAGCTGCCATTAGAGGAAATTTCAACTAGAAATGGGCCTCCTAAAATGAATTAATAAAACAATAGTTAAAATAATAAAATAATATTTATTAATTTTGGAGGAAGAAAAGAAAAAAACTACTTTTTTGTTTGTATTTTTGACATATCTCCCTGTGTTTTTACTCAAATTTCGAGCGAGAGAGCTCATTGGATGTGGAATTAAATTCTGCATACAACAAGTACCCACTCGGCATACTTTTGACGGACCCCAATACCCCAAAAACAAGAAATACCTGAAAAAATGGAATGATGACATCATCATTCCATTTTTTCAGGTATTTCTTGTTTTTGGGGTAGAGGGGTCCGTCAAAAGTATTCCAAGTGGGTACTCGTTGGATGTAGAATTTAATTCCGCATCCAACGAGCTCTCCCGATTGAAATTTGAGTAAAAACACAGGGAGATATGTCAAAAATACAAACAAAAAAAGTAGTTTTTTTTATGATACCTATCCCCAAATTTATATTAAAAAGTGTTTAAGACCTATATGGTATTTCAAATTTAAAGCAATTTCATTGGTGAACACATGATGACATGGAATTTGAATAAAAGTTAAAAGGCCCATTTTGAGTTGAAATTTCCTCTAATGAGATTCTAAGAAGGGATTTTGAATCTCTATCCATGAAAGATTCAGAGAATGTAGACACATTCTACACTGAAGTTGTTGGGTTGATAAACCAACTAAAATCTCATGGAGAACCCATAGCAGACCAAAGGGTTGTTGAAAAAATTCTCAGAAGTCTTCCCCCAAGATTTGAAAATTTGGTTGTGACCTTAGAGGAACACACAAACATGCCGACATTTACCATTGATGAGTGGCAAGCTTCACTCATCAATCATGAACACAGAATCGGAAAATCACAGACATCATTGGAAGGTGCATTTGCAGCACAGTCATCCGTCAGCCGTGGTAGAGGCAGGGGGAGAAATAGCTTCAGAGGTAGAGGAAGAAGTTCTTCGAGAGGAGGATGAGGCAAAAGTCCTGCAAATGTTGGTGGCAGACGAGATAACCAAAACCCAAGTCAGCCAAGTGGCTAGAGGTTTGATAAATAAAAAATTCAATGTCATTACTATAAGAAGTTTGGTCATTATGCATATGAATGCAGGAAGAAGCAATATGACCAAGGAAGGCAAAGCCCAAATCAGTCAACTAGCACCGACACTTCGACAAGTGTAATGCTAGTGGCATCAACATCTCCACTTGAATGCAATGTTGTTCAAGAAAGTCCACATGAAATATGGTACTTAGATTTAGGATGTAGCAACCACATGACTCACAATTTAAATCTGTTTTCCAGTCTAGACACTTCAGTTAAAACTGATGTTACACTTGGAAACAATGTCCAAGTTACTGTTTTAGGAAAATGCACTATTGATATTCTAACCAAACAGGGGGAGAGTAAGTATATCCCTGATATCTATCATGTCAAAGGTATGAAACATAATATGTTAAGCATTGGACAGTTGTTACAAAAAGGCTATAAAGTCTACATGGAAGATGAACACTATGTGATCAAATACAAGCGTCCAAGCGACCAGCTAACAGCAAAGTGCCAGTGACAAGCAACTGATTGTTTCCATTAAGGATAGTTCCCGACATAAAACAGAAGACAACGACAGGAGCTGCATTCAAGGAAAAAAGTGAAGAAAGATTCGAGCTCCTTGACAAGAGAGAAAATTGCAGCACTAATTTGCAAGCTGCATTTCAGACAGAAGTTCAAGATGAATCCTGGTTGTGGCATTTTAGATTTGGACATCTGAATTTTGATGGGTTGAAGCTATTGCAGACAAAGAATATGGTGAAGGGATTACCATTGACCGATAAACCAGAGAGGGTTTGTGAAGGCTGCATTTTTGGCAAGCAGCACAGAGAGACATTTCCAGTTGGAAAGTCCTATAGAGCACGCACACCACTTGAAATTGTGCACTCTAACATCTATGGTCCAATGCAGACATCATCCATTGTTGGCTGCAACTATTTCCTAACTTTTATAGATGATTACTCAAGAAAAACATGGGTATATTTCTTGAAACATAAATCTGATGCATTTGGTTATTTTCAGCAGTTCAAGGTACTCGTGGAGAACCAGAGTGGGCACCGCATCAATATCTTAAGGACCGACAGAGGAGGTGAATATGTTTCAAATGAATTTTTGAATTTTTTCAAGACCCATGGCATATAGAAACAATTCACTGCATGGTATACACCTCAGTAGAATGGTATTGCTGAAAGAAAGAACAGAACCATCATGGAGATGGCTCGCAGCATGTTGGCAGCCAAGCATTTTCCAAATGAGTATTGGGGTGAAGCAGTCACAACTGTTGTATACATTATGAACCAGTGTCCGAAAAAGAGTGTGAAGAACAAATTTCCCCAAGAAGCATGGACAGGTATGAATCATAGTGTTTCACATTTAAAAGTTTTTGGTTGTGTTGCATATGCTCATGTTCCAGATGAGCTGAGAAGGAAGCTAGACAAGAAGGGGCAAAAATGTATTTTTCTCGGCTATTCAGAAAACACAAAAGCATATAAGATGTATGATCACATTACAAGGAAAGTGATAATCAGTTGGGATGTTCAATTTGTCAAGAACGAATCATGGGATGGAACCGTCGACATAAATGTCAAGATTGTGTCGAATGTCGACAATGATGATATGGAAGAAAAAGTGGTTCAAACACC
Source organism: Pseudotsuga menziesii (assembly GCA_001517045.1). Lineage (NCBI taxonomy): Eukaryota > Viridiplantae > Streptophyta > Pinopsida > Pinales > Pinaceae > Pseudotsuga > Pseudotsuga menziesii. The sequence goes on from LPNX011183125.1 coordinate 583,402, forward strand.
AAATGTAAATCAACCGGTCAGAGAACCGTCGACTCCCATGACACCAAGACATGGTTCAGCACAAGGACCATCGACACAAGTAGTATCTCAAGCTACACCGACAAGTACACCAAGAGGACAACAGACTCCATCAAGCAAATTTTCATCGAGGTTGGCATCGACAGAACCGGTGAAGACAAGAATTCTGCGATAGATATATGAAGTTGGTACACCTAATTCATTCTCTCTCTTTGCATTATTTGCACCTATATATGATCCAATAACATTTGAAGAATCTGTTGAAGAAGAAGTATGGGCATAAGCCATGGATGAAGAAATAGAATGCATTGAGAAAAACCAGACATGGGAACTGGTTGATGTACCAAAAGACAAAGATGTAATGAGTGAAAATGGATTTAAAAGACAAAGAAAGATGGTGATGGGAATGTGCAAAAGCACAAGGCAAGAATGGTAGAAAGAGGGTTCACATAGCAACCCGACATTGACTTCAATGAAACGTTTGCACCTGTTGCATGCATGGATACAGTCAGAAAAGTTTTGGCCATTGCTGCACAAAGCAAATGGAATGTTCATCAAATGGATGCCAATTCGACATTCTTAAATGACTATCTAGAAGAGGAAGTATATGTGGAACAACTACAAGGGTATGAATTTCTAGGTCAAGAGCACAAAGTGTACAGATTGAAAAAGGCATTATATGGTTTGAAGCAAGCTCCTAGAGCTTGGTACAGTCGGATTGATTCCTATCTCACTGAAAATGGATTTCATAGAAGTGAAAGTGAACGGAATTTGTACACCAAAGTCGATGAGCAAGGTAAGATATTAATTGTCTGCCTGTATGTAGACGATTTAATATTTACTAGTGATTATGGCATAGGATATTTTAAAACAGTCATGGAAAGTGAATTTGAAATGACTGATCTGGGGCTTATGAAGTTTTTTCTGGGCAATGAAGTTCAACAATATGAAAGTGGTATATTTATATCACGGTCTAATTATGCAAGTGAAGTTTAAAAAAGGTTTAACATGTCTAACTGCAAGACAACCCCAACACCAGTATTAACAGGTTTAAAATTGAGCAAGGATGATGAAGGATCCACTGTAGATCCTGTGCTATTCAAAAGGATTGTTGGAATCCTTATGTATTTGACAGCAACAAGACCAAACATTATGTATGTAGTAATTCTTATCTCAAGCTTCATGGAGTCACCAAAAGAGTCACATTGGGAAGCATGTAAAAGAATTCTAAGGTATGTAAGTGGCACAAAAGACCTTGGTATTATGTATTCAACCTCAAAAAATTTTAAACTCATTGGTTACACTGATAGTGATAATGGAGGAAGCATAGATGACAGGAAGAGCACATCTGGGTACACATTTCATTTTGGTACAAGTGTTGTTTCATGGGATTCAAAGAAACAACCCATAGTAACTCTATCTTCAGCTAAAGCAGAGTATGTTGCAACAACAAGTTGTGCATGTCAAGTTGTCTCGATGAGAAGAGTCTTAAAAGACTTGTCACAGAACCATCAAGAACCGACAACAATCTTATGTGACAACAATTCAGCCATAGCATTATCAAAGAATCATGTGTTTCACAAGAGAGCCAAGCACATCGACACAAGGTTTCATTTTATAAGAGAGTTGGTCAATGACAAGGAAATTTGTTTGGAATTTTGCAAATCTGAAGACCAACTTGCCGACATCTTTACAAAGTCATTGGTAAAGGACACATTCCAGTATCTGTGTAGTTCTCTTCGAATGACAAGTTCTCCACAATGAACTCTGTCATAAACAGAGCATATCTAAGCTTTGAAATATTTTGTAAATTTTGTTTTAAAAAATCCCCATCTGCTTATAATTAAGGGGAGTGTTGGAAAAATGTAATTACTCACAGATATGTACCTGACTCTCAGCTGACTCTATCAGATTCTTTACAAGTCAAGTTCTTGTCTGTCAGTCTGACAAGAAGGAAGAGTCCACGAGTAGGCAATGTAAACCAATCGAACTTATTTCAGAAGCTAAGTTGTTAGGTAGATAGTTATTACAGTCTTTAATGGTGAGTCAGTCGGCCCATGCAGAAGCAATCTTTAGGTTTCCTATAATTAGAAGAAGCAAATTGTAAATCAGTTTACAGTCACACAGACACAAGAGACACAATAGAGAGACAGAGGAACTCAGGGTGAGAAAAGAGAATTCAAAGCTCGAGCTTCTGTGTATGTGATTTAGTCGAAGAGCTAAAGCTCTGTAGACCGATTAGTCTAGACCGACAAGTTTAGACCGACAAGTCTGGACCAACCAGTCTGTAATCGACAAGTTTGTAATACTTTGTTATTCCCGCATAGTTAATATATGAAATAGTTATGGTTGAATGCATGATTATTTGGCCACACATATTTCCATATTTACTTCTGTAAATGTCTTTTACAATTACTCTTAAGCGAAAGATCAAAGAACCCATAAAATTCTTATCGCGTGAAAGTTCCAGGTTTTACGGCACATTGGTCGACTCAAGTCTTCCTACATATTTGGGCATATGTTTTTTTATAAGCTATTTGGATTTGTAAATGTGTCTATTTTACTTCATCTTACTCACAGGTGAAAAGCATTTGTAATTTCTTAAGTCTTTGGACTAAGAAACTTATAAAAAAAACATAGAAACTCAATTTCGTGAATTTCGTTTTTGTATTCGACAATCCCAAGGAAAAAATTTCCTCAAAGATGAATATCTTTGAATATTTGTATTTCTAGGAATGTTTTGCATTTCCTTGACTTGTAGTGTAAGGTACATGTCTCCCAATATCTTATGCTTATCGGACGTCATGGATAAATTTGGCAAAGCTGTTATTCTCATTATCTATCTCTCTTGATAACAACAACTCAGAATCCCATGACAATAATAGACTAGCAGTATAATATATTTTCAATTTGTATATTTTGCTTCAATGACATCGAATGGATTTTGGTCAAACGTTTTTATCCTTGTCCAATGTAGCCCTTCAAGCAACCATTCAATTTCAATCCAAGAAAACTTATTTCGTGGCTTTGCATAAATTATTTTGCGGTTGTCTTGGCTGGATAAGTTTGAGAGGGGAAATAGGAACATCGAGGCTATAAGAAAACCGAAAGGGTAAATGGAAACTGCTTAGCAATGTATAAAAACGTCGAGACCATTATAAAAGCAACCCAGGTAACACAAATTCGCCTAAGAAGATCAGAAATATGGCCACGCAAGGGGTAAATGTGCAACAAAGATGTGAATGGTCAATAATGAAAAGAACGGTCCACGAAGAGATACATTTTCCCTCGAAATTCCAATTCGACAACTTCTAACAGAAGTGTAACAACTCTTTCTTTAGGGCCATTAATTTCAAAATCCAAACTGGAATGGATGTTGTGTACCCTCTCAATCATGGTGTGTACCCTCTCAATGATGGTGTGTATTCTTTGATAATCTGGCTCCTAGCTACAGCGATAACGTTGGCTTTAGTTTTTGTTAATGGCTTTGGTTAGTGGCTCCATCTCTAGCTATGTATTTTCTCTTCATAGTTCACTTCTTTCCACTGTGCAAAGGTCCCTTATCTTCCCATTCATTTTCTATCTCTTCAAGGTTTTGCCAATGGTGAGTCTTATTTCTCTTCAAGTACTACTTGGACTCAGTTGTTCTGATACGATATAATCTATAAATTAGGGGCTGAGAGCCAACTAGCTTAACGAACATAAATATTAAGTGGATTTTAAACTCTAGTCTCTATTCTTAATATTATACAAGCTTTGTTATTGAAAATGGATTCAAAGAATTGTTATGAGTATAATGTGCATTCACCACCACCAACAAAAAAATAATTATAAGAGCAATTTATTAAAATAAGACCATGCAAAATATTACTAATCACTAATAACTCTGTTTTAGGTACAACTCTTGTGCACATCAATATCCAACAAGAGGAATTACTTAGTCACTATGCCTACCAAGGTGTTAAGGTTCAATTCCATGACGACAATTACTTCCATGTTTTAAAGTTTAAAGTAAGTGAAGTGTTTTGATTCATGGGATTCATTATCTGAAATGTTCCCAACATTCACATTCTACACTAATGAAAACATCATTCAAGTTAGCTTTCCTTGGTGTATGAAAACTAATTTATTTCAATGCTCATGGTTTTTTTGAATATTAATCCTAAATGAAGAGGAATAAACCTTCGAATCTCTATAGGGCTCAAATATTCTAGGTGTATCAAAATTATTAATATTATTAACAAGGCATAGAAAGTGAAGAAGTTCTATATTAACTTGAATGCAAAACAAATTAGAGTGGATCTATTTATACCAAAGGAGAAGTCTTTTGTGAGCTAAGAACAAATGGCAAGATGCAAGTTCCTATCTGGGCTTACATCCAATGTTAGTTGGCTACATTCAAACTCTAACAACTAACTTTGTTGGAAAATACAAACACCAAGACTCACCCTAAGAGAAACACAGGGAGGAAAGAAAACAAAAATGGCTCCCGACAACTATGCATGATTAGGTATCCATGTACAAAGCTCTCATAACTTGGGTAAAGGAGAAAATCTTATGGGAAAAACTCCTCCCCTTAAGAGAGAAAGCAGACATGTTGAGCTCAATGCATGTTCCAAACTACTGATCCTCAAGAATGAGTGCTAACCATCGAGAAGACATCATATGCACTAAGTGTCCCTATGGTCACCAATCCATCTTGCCCACCTACAAGGGTATCTAGTCATTGCAACCATCCAGTCAAATAGGAACTAGTGTTGAGTACAAAGTTGACTATGAATATGTCTGATCTAGATCATTAATGGGGAATAAAAATCAATCTAGGAATCATTGCATACCACCCCCTCACCCCCACCACATTACTGAAGCTAGTGGTAAAGGTGAAAAAAATGCATGTCACAACTGATGGCTAAAGGTATGGAGTACAAGCTAAAGGCAACAAAGATGTAAAAACTACCTCAAAAAGAAATACTTCAAAGTGGCAGGATCCAAGACACTTTCAAATAAAGAAACTCATGTAGACAAATGAGACAAATGTATGGTGACACTCCAACAAAATGTTTGTATGAGTGTCCTGAAATCCACAACTCAATTTTGCACGACAACAATCCTCAATACATACAATCATGGACAACAATCCTCAATATGAGTTTCAAATAACAATTTCATTTTAGGTACCCATTTACAAGTGAGGAATGAAAACATTTCATTGACAAATGTGGCCTGCAGCCACTCTGTTGAAAGAGTACAAAAATATCTTCTCAACATTGCAAACAAAGGCAATAAAATGAAGGCTCTAATAGGAGTGATGGAAAACTAACAACCAATAACCCTTGAATGCAATAGGAAAAAGTGATGCCAAAAAAGCTCCAATTATCTAATGTTGCTGTATTTGACATTATGTTGACATGCAATAAACTGTCTACACTAGAAAAAATAAAAATGCAAGATTCTGCCAGTCCACAAGCAGATATGCTTCCTTTGGCAGCACAAAAAAAATATGGTAGATAATACAGAAGAAGAAGACGAAGAATGCCAGACCCCTAAGTAGGAGGAACACATGATACCTCCGCTTTTGTGTTGTCAACCGGCGCAGCGCAAAATCAGATCGATAAAGAAAATGTGAAGTACAAGTCTTCCTAAAGGTGTTTTGATACCCTCTAACCATCCTCATCTCCTCTGGCTATTCTGTCACGACCAGGATGAATCTGAAGAGAAACCCCATATCGGTCCCTCCCAAAATGTCTGAAATAGAATATAATATAGTGTTTAGACAATGTTTCCTTATGGTGAGTTACACTAATAGAAATAAGGGTTAATGTCTAAGGTGGCAGGCTTTTAGAAGGTTGTTATGCAGTAATGATGCTAGCAAATTATGATTCGCTTCTCTGAATACTGTAACGAGTAGATCTAATATTTTTACTAACTAATCTGATTTCTTATTGTTTGTTGTAGGATGTTGAAGAGCACTCTAGGCCGTCGCAAATTGCTAGTGAAAGTTTGAATGTTTTTTTGTGAATTTCGTTTTTGTATTCGACAATCCCAAGGGAAAAAGTTCCTCAAAGACGAATGTCTTTGAATATTTGTATCGCAGGGAATGTTTCGTGTTTTCCTAACTTGTACCGTAAGGCACATGCCTCCCAATATCTTATGCTTATCGGACGTTATGAATAAATTTGGCAAAGTTTTTATTCTCATTATCTATCTCTTTTGATAATAAAAACTCAGAATCCCATGACAATCGTAGACTAGTAGTATAATATATTTTCAATTTGTATATTTTGCTTCAATGGCAATGAATGTGTTTTGGTCAAATGTTTTTCTCCTTGTCCAATGCAGCCCTTGAAGCAACCATTCCATTTCTATCCAAGAAAAATTATTTGGTGGCTTTGCATAAATTATTTTGCAGCTGTCTTGGCTGCATAAGTTTGAGAGGGGAAATAAGAACATCTAGGCTAACAGAAAACAAAAGGGTAAATGGAAACTACTTTGCAAGGTATAAAAATGCCGAGACCATTACAAAAGCAACCTAGGTAACACAAAATCGCCTAGGTAGATGAGAAAGATGGCCACATAAGGGGTAAATGCCCAACAAACATGTGAATGGTCAATAATGAAAAGAATGGTCTACGAAGAGATATATTTTCCCCCGAAATTCCAAACATAAGTGTAAGGGCCATTAATTTCAAAATCCAAACTGGAATGGATGGCGTGTATCCTCTCAATGGATGGTGTGTATTCTTATATAATCTTCCTCCTAGCTACAATTCTAACATTGTCTTTAGTTTTGGTTAATGGCTTTGGTTAGTGGCTCCATATCTAGCTATTGCTCTTCATCGTTCACTTGTTTCCACTGTGCAAAGGTCCTTTATCTTCCCATTCATTTTCTCTCGCTTCAAGGTTTTGTCAATGGTGAGTCTTCTTTTTTGTTCAAGTACTACTTTAGAATATAGGATTCAGCTGTTCTGATATGATATAATCTGTAAATGAAGGGTTGACAGCCAACTAGATTAACCAACATGAATATTAAGTGGATTTTCAACTCTGGTCTCTATTCTCAATATTATACAAGCTTTGTTATTCCAAATGGATTCAAAGAATTATTCTGAGTATAAAGTGCATGCCCCACCAACAACAAAAAACTTAATTATATGTTCAATAAATAGAATAAGACCATGGAAAATATCACTAATCACTAGTAACTCTATTTTAGGTACAACTCTTGTGCACGTCAATATCAAACAAGAGGAATTACTTAGTCACTATGCCTACCAAGGTGTTGAGGTTGAATTCCATGACTACAGTTACTTCCATGTTTTAAAGTATAAAGAAAGTGAAGTGTTTTGATTCATAGGGCTCATTGTGAAAGTGTTTTGAATGATGGGATTCATTGTCTGAAATATTCCCAACATTCACATTCTACACTAATGAAAACACTATTCAAGTTAGCTTTCCTTGGTGTATGAAAACTGAGTTATTTCAATGCTCATGGTTTTTTTAATATTAATCCTAAATAAAAGGGAATAAACCTTTGAATCTCTATAGGGCTCAAATATTCTAGTTGTATCAAATTTATTAATATAATTGACAAGGAATATGAAGTGAAGAAGTTCTATATTAACTTGAATGCAAAATAAATTAGAGTGGATCTATTTATAGAAAAAGGAGAAGTCTTTTGTCAGCTAAGAACAAATGGCGAGATGCAAGTTCCTATGTTAGCTTACATCCAATGTTAGTTGGCTACATTCGAACTCTAACAAGTAACTTTGTTGGAAAATACAAACACCAAGACCCCCCCAAAGAGAAACACGAGGAGGTAACAAAACAAAAATGTGTCCCGACAACTAGGAATGATGAGGTATCCATGTACAAAGCTCTCATAATCGGGGTAAAGGAGAAAATCTCATGGGAAAAAATCCTCCCCATAAGAGAGAAAAGCACACATGTTGACCTCAATGCATGTTCCAAACTAATGATCCTCAAGAATGAGTGCTAACAATCGAGAAGACATTAGATGCACGGAAAAACCTAGACACCTGAAAGAAAGGAAGGTGGGAAAACACAAAGCGTTTCTTCCATACATTCAAGATGTAACAGACAAAATTTCAATGCACTTGAAGAAGAAAAGTATCGACTCTGTGTGCTCACCCCTTAAAAACATCAAAAAACTCCTAAAATCGGTCAAAGACCCTATTGACCCTACCCTAAAAAAAAGGGTGTCTACATGATTCCGTGTGAATGTGGGAAGGCCTACATCGGTAAAATAGGGAGATCCATTAGAACGAAGGTTAAAGAACACTGCGTAGACATCCCGCTTGATATAACGCAAAAATCCGCGTTGGCCCAACATTCCCATGGCCCAAAACACCCTATTAAGATTGAAGACATGAAATTTCTTCCTCATGTTGATAATTGGTCTTTGAGAAGAATCAGAGGGGCAATTGAAATTGTCAAACACCCCAATTGTCTAAATAGGGATGATGGCCTCACCATCAGCATGCCATGGCTCCCTAACCTGACTAAATTAAGCTAGCGAATACCAAATTAGTTAGTAAAACTTAGAAATCTTAAAATTTTAAAGTTAAGAAATAAAAAAATTAAAAATTAAAATTAAAAATAAGAATTAATTAACTTTAAGATTTTTATTACTTTAATTCATTTACTTTAATTTTTAGGTTTATAATAATTAAAACATAATAAAAACCCCACTTTAAATTCTAACTTAAAAAAAAACATTAATATTAAATAACACAAATTGAATTTTTTAAATAAAACATTAATTTTTTAAAAACTTTAATTTAAACATTAATTTAGTAAAAAACATTAATTCAAACATTAATATATTATAACATTAATCATTAATTATAACATTGATATAAAATTTAATTGGAAAGTGGTTAATAACTATAATAATCAATCTAACAAATTAAAATTTTATAAACTAAAAAACTTTATAATGACTTTTAATAAAACTTTTTAGTCAAAAAATTTTAATAAAACTTTTTAGTTAAAAAAATATTATACTATAATAAACTTAAAATTAAAATTAAAATTTTAATTTAACTTAATTAAACCTTTTACTTAAAAAATATACATTAATTCATAAACTGTTATAACACTTTTATGTAACCTTTAGAAAACAAAACCCTAATTGTCGGCTAACTATGAGAGTCATATACTTATAATGAGTCGAGATTCTAAGATCACCTCATGCATCGATTATGTCCTGATGATGAGCCAAGAATGCCCCGAAACGTTGACAATAAATCATTATCTATTGCAGACTCTCCACATGATGCCATCAACATCTACTGGGAATTCTCAGCCAAAACAATTACTGACCGGCATGCAGAGGATATCCTAAGAAATCTAGTACGCAATTCACCACCACCAACAAAAAAATTATATAATAAATCCTAGGATATGGGTTAGATTTCTCACGATATCCTAGGCGTAGATTGCATTCACCACCACCAACAAAAAATTAATTATAAGAGCAATTTATTAAAATAAGACCATGCAAAATATTACTAATCACTAATAACTCTATTTTAGGTACAACTCTTGTGCACATCAATATCCAACAAGAGGAATTACTTAGTCACTATGCCTACCAAGGTGTTGAGGTTCAATTCCATGACTGTAATTACTTCCATGTTTTAAAGTTTAAAGTAAGAAGTGTTTTGATTCATAGGGCTCATTGTATAAGTGTTTTGATTCATGGGATTCATTGTCTGAAATATTCCCAACATTCACATTCTACACTAATGAAAACATCATTCAAGTGAGCTTTCCTTGGTGTATGAAAACCGAGTTATTTCAATGCTCATGGTTTTTTTGAATATTAATCCTAAATGAAAAGGAATAAACCTTTGAATCTCTATAGGGCTCAAGTATTCTAGGTGTATCAAAATTATTAATATTATTGACAAGGCATACAAAGTGAAGAAGTTCTATATTAACTTGAGGAGTAAACTTTCTACCCGACCATTTGCACCGATCGGATGATCAGCAATGCGTGATGTGAAAGCTCACGCGAGCCAGGTCGTCCGATCAGTGCAAATGGTCGGGTAGAAAGTTTACTCCTTAACTTGAACGCAAAATAAATTAGAGTAGATCTATTTATACCAAAGGAGAAGTCTTTTGTGAGCTAAGAACAAATGGCGAGATGCAAGTTCCCATGTGAGCTTACATCCAATGTTAGTTGGCTACATTCGAACTCTAACAACTAACTTTGTTGGAGAATACAAACACCAAGACCCCCCCTAAGAGAAACACAGGGAGTAAACAAAACAAAAATGGGTCCCGACAACCAGGCATGATGAGGTATCCATGTAAAAAGCTGTCATAACCGGGGTAAAGGAGAAAATCTCATGGGAAAAACTCCTTCGCATAAGAGAGAAAAGCACACATGTTGAGCTCAATGCATGCTCCAAACTACTGATCCTCAAAAATGAGTGCTAACAATAGAGAAGACATCATATGCACTAAGTGTCACGTCCCCGTCCCTCAACCGGCGAAGAGGACGCGACGAACACATCAACACAGCCGGGAAAACAGCCCATGAACATAATCAAATGAAATCAATGCTGAAATTAAGCATACATAGATGCATTTATCTTCGATCATACAGCGGAAGCACACATATTCATAACCCAGCATTTAACATCATTATGATTTGCAGAGATGGGATAACAACAGCACTTATCTCTTGATGAAGAATTCACCCGCAACCAGCTACGTCGCTGCAACGTTCCACCTAACCATAGGCCAGCTTGCTCATCTATCTCTCAGCAACACTGCCACCCCCGAGCTGGGCATGATTCCTCCGGACTAAGGGTCAATTGCAGGCTTACACATAGCCAAGGGGACATATAACAGCCAAACCAACACTGCTGGGTTTCACAGGCTTTCCACAGACAAGCCAAGCCAGCACAGTCCAAGGTTCAACCACTGCATACCAGCAGCCAAACAATTCCCTTCACAGCCCTGTGAAGAAGTCATAAACAACAGGGGACAACCCCAAACAATGGAGGAGCACAGCTCAAGTCCAAGGAACAACCCAGAGTTGGTTTTGGCCCTAACGTGGCCAAAACAACTCAACCACAACATCCCAGACCAGGGAAAACAACAGCAACAGCCCAATTTCAAAGTAAAAACAATGGCAATTATGCACAGTCCCAGAACAGGGAGACCCAGCCAACACATTGGGAATCAACGGTGACCCAAAACGAATTTGAGCTCTCCATCCCACAAAACGTGGGTGAAATCAACAGCAACCCATGACGTGGGTTAAAACCACAGCCAACAAAACGTGGAGAAGACAAAAACGAGAAGAAATTCCTCTTCGTGAGAATGCACAGCAATGGAGAGGACGCGAATTTGCAGTCAGCGGGTGCTCAGCCACTCGTGGAGAGGAACAAAATGCCTGCGTGAGACCAAATTCGTCCAAAACCTGTGCGTGAGGAACCAACGGACCCAAAATCGTGGTGAGTGAGTGAACTGACCAGGGAGAGTGCGTGTGGGAGAAGAATGGACAGACATGGGTGGAGTGGGCACATGGGTAAGGCTGACAGCCTGCCACAACCACCACCACTTCAGCAATAACTGCCCCAACCAGCAGCTGAAGCATTAAAGAGGTTGGGAGAGGTTGGGTAAGACAAGGTGGCAAAACAACAATAAAACATGGGTTTTTTCCCCCATAAACCAAGGTTTGACATCCCCCACCCGTTATCCTTTGGAACCATGCCCTTTTCATTCAACGTTGCGCTGCCGTAGCTGGTTGTGGTTTATTTTAATTGATGTGCGGGTTTACATGATGCCGATTTATAATGTGCCTTATAGCACGAGATGCCACCGGCAATTATCCCCATTGCCGAAACATACACAACAAAATTGATGGTGGGGCTTTTTCCTTGAGCTCCTCACCACGATCAATTACAATATATGCATCATGCATACGGGGTCGAAACCGGGGACATGACATTACCCTCCCCCTTGGAATAACACCGTCCTCGGTGTTCCATTACATATATACAATACATATACAGTTGCAGATCAAAATTTCAAAATTGCAGATCTATCCCACGTTCAATCATCTACTTTGAACATTCATGACCAAGCCTCTCGGCTTCCATGTACTTTTCCTGCTGGTTCTCAGCTTCCAGCTGATCCCGTAGTCTAGGAACCTTGCGGCTATTTCCCTCATCATGTTCCCTCATCGGACAGTCCCGGCGTAAATGATGTCCTCCGCATCTCCAGCATCTCACTGGCTGCTTCATCATTACCTGCTCAATTTCCTTTGAGTCTTCATGCCTGGACCGTTTCTTATCGATTCGCTTGGACAATTGTCCCATTGCTGGTCCACCTTCCTTTCCTTTGCCGATTTCTCCCAGAAGGCTTTTCACCTCCCTTTGCAAACCAATAGAGTCTTGCAAAATCTGGTGGTTCATTTCACTCTGCCTTTTCTGTATCCTGAGCATCTCCCCAAGATTCCCTTGGGTCTTGGCAATCACTTGAAGGAGACTTCCAGCTAAGTCCAACAACTTTTGATCTGCTGCCATAATCAACGTGCACCACCTGGTTTCACTTTTCTCACCTGTGGAATGCACCATTGAAATTCTATCAGACCAAGCATAATATAGGTATCAAAATCAGTTAGTTAATTACCCAATTGGCATGACAGTCCAAGTTCCTTTAAAGAAACTTTCATATTTTTCATGCCTTCCCCAACAGGCACATGAGCTCCTTCATGTCCATTCTTGGGCAGGGAATTAACTATTCCAGCATTCACAATTTACTTTAAGCAAATACACACATTTCATTCTCAATCATACATGCATTCAACAATCTCTTTGTTTTCACAATGCATAAACATATATATATATATATATAATCAAAAGGCAAGAGAGACCAGTAAGAGTTTTTCTCCTCTTTATTTTGTTCCATCCTGGAACCCTCGCCATCGTAGTGGCTTTTCATGCTCTCAGCCTCTTTCACTTCACCATGAATGCTGGACCAATCTCTCTTGGTCATGACACTTAGTGTCTTTGGTCTATTCTAGACCTATAAACCATGGAGTCTCTCCACATGGTTTGTCTCGGCTGCTAGGACTCCCCCGTCCTACTAGCACCTTTTCATTACTGCTCATTCCGAGCTTTCCAGGACAGTCATATGTCCACATGCACCTCTAGGATGCGCTTATAGTCCTCGCTCCCAGCGATACCTACATCCAAACATTGAGTAGATTCACATGTTTAGTTTATTCTCATCAGTTTTATCTCTAAAGCAAGAGCTTAAAACATCATATCCAAATCATATACACATGTATATTCATAAGCAAAATAATCCAATACTTATCTGTATTGTGCGTTTCTTCGTTCGTCCACAGGATCCTGCTTCGCTTTGCAAGCCTTGGGATCGCCTATGGACTCAGATGTTAGGTCAGCACGCAGGCTTCTCCTCAACATCGAATAATTAATGTCCAGCCAGTACATAACCATGTCAACTGGGCTTGGAACTTTATCATGACCATTTCCAGGTCTAGGATCTACTATGGATCCTTAGGCATATCACAGCCCATCATACACTCATGTCAACAATGACACATACACTTATATCGCCATACACTTATACCAACATACACTTATATCAACATACACTTATATCAACATTCACCTTTACCTTTAGCACTTATCCATTTTCCGTCGCAGCATGCCTTTGTATCTGTTAGGCACCGTCAAGGAACTGGGAAAATTGAATGCTAAGCTGGTGAGCTCGCTGTAGAGCTAGGGAAACCTACACCAGAACTAGCCTGACTTCTAAGACACCCACACACACCCAGCACAAGGAATCAGTCCCTTCTCTGCTACACAGTCCCTCAGGCCCTGCATTCCCTTCTAGTGCTATCCCGGGGTTGTGGAGAAGAAAGCCAGCCCTCTAGCTATGTCTGTGTGGTTTCCAATCACCGGGTTTAAGCAAACCAAGGCCCCATCCCTATTTCCAGTTTACGTTTCATATCCACACATGTCTCACTAACATAATCCAAACCATCTCACTCATGCTATCACCAAACATGCAGTGTAGACTAGACATTTTCAAAATGTCTAATGGAGTTTCACCCGAACCCCATTTCCAAGATAAGGGAAAACCTTCCCATGTAGCTTGGCTCTTGCAGGTCATCACACATGATCTTCCTGCAGTGTGTACCCCTGACACATTCATCAAATAGCCAAACCGTCAATCATTACTTGATACTACAATCCAATTGATCGTTTCATAACCAAGCAATGACATTAGAGATCGAATTCAATAAGAATTTGCGATTCTATCTACTACATAAATTGACTTGCTCAATTGTGGGTTTCCCGTAAGCAGCACTACTATGCTCATTATAATTTTATGCTTACTATCATAACATGAATACCCACTTACCATGTGTCCCTCCTGACACAATCTCACACAAGCCAACAATGATTAGTAGCCGTTAGTACCTCTTAAATCCGAAATCCACAGTTCGAATTTAACAACCCATTATACATATCAACTACTTTCACAACCATGAGATTTATTCTCATAAATGGTAGATTATGGCAGTGGTCAGGAACTTACCTCTCACTGCCGTGTTTGAAATAATCTACCTGAAACAGGAATTTCAACCAACCAAACACAATCTTGTGCAAGCCAATGGTGACTATAAGTGGTCAGCATTTTCTTAAATTTGAAATTCATAACGCAAATATAGCAAGCTCTTTTACACGGTAGATTCCAGCATTGGTCAGGGTCTTACCTCTCAATGCCGTTCTCGGAATAATCTACCTGAAATATAAGCTTCAAACAACCAAACACAAGCTTATGCGAGCCAACAATGGCTAGTGGTTGTCAGCAATTTCTCAAATCCGAAATTCACAATTCGAATCCTAACAACCTATTAGGCATATCATATGGTAGATTCAGGCATTGGTCAGGACCTTACCTCTCAATGCCATTCTTAAAATAATCTACCTGAAACATGAGCTTCCATCAACCAAACACTTGGTAAGTATGGATGCATATACTATCTCATTGCTACAACCGTCACTGAAGCATTTTCAGAATTTATAAAATTCAAATACTTCAAAGGTTAGTCACATCAGTATATACCAAACTCATTCACTTCATGCAATCATCATCATACTAACATTGCAAGGTATAGTCACAGCATTCATGCAATTAAATGGAGGTTTAGATACCCTTACTTCACAAGCGTATCATTCATACCACCCTGCTCTTCAATAGAGCATTTCTGGCAGCCACTTATTCATGACTATCCTGCATTCATAGCAACCTCTGAAATGGTTCCTGAATTGTCATCAATTCATCATTTCAGCCATTAGTTCTCCATAATATCACATGCATTCATCTCAATGCATCACAACATTTGCACCTACACTTATGCAATCAGTCACTCACACCCTTCATATGCATACATTCAATGCATAACAACAAGATTCATAAAATCTTCTTAATGCATGTCCATTCAATGCTACCTTCCATTGATTCAGGAATACTATGCATTCAATCATACCATGGCCTAACCATGACTACCTCATATAGGATGCGTTACTATAATCAATATCATCAACATATATAGACATGACACATGTCTACATTCCATCATTCACATGGTATGAGGTCTCTTACCTGGACCAATTCATGGAATTTGTCATAAGCAAACTCTTACCTGCATGGGTCATACTTACACCCTTACCATGACCACTTTGGTTGGTCCCTTGCAGAAGTTTGCAGCATCTGCTCACCAACTTTTGTTATGGACTCGTTGCCTTATCCCTTCTCCATAGGGTTGCTGGTCTCATCTTTCATCAGCATCAGCAACATATTCATCCAGTCCATGTCATCGTTGGTTTGTCCACTAAGGCCAACATCAAAACAATGATTATCATTAGTGGTTCATGCAGAACATGTAATTTTCAACACTCTTACCAACATGCAATATCCTATGCATGCAATGCATATCCTCATGCATTTCAAGCATAAACTCAAGAAATGAAGTTATAATCAGCAAGATAGGGTCTAATGAAAACTTCCCTTTCAAACCCCTCATCTTCTCATGGAATTCCTTTTCCATACAGCAGCTGGTTGACTTCATAGTCCTTGCTGCCCCTGGGCATGCACTGTCCAAATTTGTCCATTTGACAACAGTGGCCATCATTAGCACTTTGCTACTTCATTCTCAGGTTCTGGTCACTTATCCTCGTTCCCCACTGGATAAGCTTTCCAACGCCTATTTACACGCGTCATTCCGACCTCGGATGTGAAAACCACACCACTTCCAAGAATGAAGACTTTCACTAAACCTCAACACTTTCATTACACCACTGCACTTTGGACTGGGTGCCAACTTCAGCCACCTCACTTCCCTTGCACCATTCATATTTTATGAATTCTAGGCTAGACTAAATTGCCCCAACATAGAGTCTTCTTTCCACAAGAACGACTGTCTCAAGGGACGACAGGGGTCAAGGGGGCTTGCCCCCTTGTGGCTTCCAAATCGCTGCCTCTTTTCTCATTTTCAGCCCCTGAAAATTCTCTGAAAACAGCTCAAAATTTCACTGAGAAACAGTTGAAATCGGCTCCTGGAACCATTGTTCCTTCCGCAGAATCGGCTCTCTAACCAATCTCGCAGCCGCTGTATCGGCTCCCAAATCAATCTCCCAGCCACAACGTCGGCTCCTTTCCCATTCCTTCCTCCACCGAACCGGCTCCCTGACCGTTCTGTCTTCCACTGAATCGGCTCCCCGGAAACTCTAACCTTCCGTCGTATCAGCTCTACAACCATTCTCCCTTCCGCCGTATCAGCTCCGGTTCCATTCTCTCCTCCGCCGAATCGGCTGTCGGCTGACTCTCTGATCGGCTGTCGGAAGCCTTTCGAATCGGGTGGTCTATTCATCTACGCAGCCGCAACGGCGGCTCCCCCGGAAGTCCCAGCCTTCTGCAACGGCGGACGCTCCTTCCCTTTCTTCTTCCGATCGGCGCACTTCCTCCTGCGGCGTCGGCAGACTTTTTGATCGGCCGGCAGATGCCTTCCGCTTCCGCAACGGCGGACGCTCGAAAGCTCCGAGCCTTCCGCAACGGCGGCTCGCACCAAGTTCCAAACCTTTCGACGTCGGGCGTCAGCTGACTCTCGCATCGGACGTCGGACCATTCTCTCTTCCGATCGTTCCGACACTTAGCCAAACTTTCGATCTCCCTTTGGTGTCGGCGATTGGACGACTCTTGGATCGGACGCGGGATCACTCCGCCACCCGCAACGGCGGACGTTTTACTTTTCCAAGTCTTCCGCAATGGCGGAAGTTCACTTCCTTCAAGGGCCCGACCGTTCCATACTTAGACAAAATTCCGAGCTTTCTTTTCGCGCGTCGGCGATCGGATGGATCTTCAAACTCTCCGTGGCGTCGGCGATCGGACGGTTCTCGAATCGGACTCGAGATCACTCCGCCACCCGCAACGTCGGAGATTAACTCTGTGAACTCGTCCGCAACGGCGGAAGTCAACTTCATGAAACCTTCCGATTCGGCCGTTTGACACTTAGAAAAATTTCCGCGGCTTTTTCCCTTAACGTGTCGGCGATCGGAGGTCTTTACGATCGGCTGCGGGATTGCTTCGCTGCCCGCAACGACGGACGGTAGACTCCACAAATTCTTCCGCAACGGTCGGACGGAAGACTTCAGCCATTCGCCCACAGCGGCGAATAGAAACTTCTCCAGCTCACCCGCAACGGTGGAATTCCACTTCCCCCTGTGGTCCGACTGCTCACACATGGGCGATTTTTCCGAGTTCGTTGCTGCTCTGCTGAATAGAGAAGGTAATTCTACCTTCTGTCACTGCATATTCTTGGCCCATAGAGGCCCATTGTTGCAACCATGGCGCTCTGATACCATACTGTCACGTCCCCGTCCCTCAACTGGCGAAGAGGACGCGACGAACACATCAACACAGCCGGGCAAACAGCCCATGAACATAATCAAATGAAATCAATGCTGAAATTAAGCATACATAGATGCATTTATCTTCGATCATACAGCGGAAGCACACATATTCATAACCCAGCATTTAACATCATTATGATTTGCAGAGATGGGATAACAACAACACTTATCTCTTGATGAAGAATTCACCTGCAACCAGCTACGTCGCTGCAACGTTCCACCCAACCATAGGCCAGCTTGCTCATCTATCTCTCAGCAACACTGCCACCCCCGAGCTGGGCATGATTCCTCCGGACTAAGGGTCAATTGCAGGCTTACACATAGCCAAGGGGACATATAACAGCCAAACCAACACTGCTGGGTTTCACAGGCTTTCCACAGACAAGCCAAGCCAGCACAGTCCAAGGTTCAACCACTGCATACCAGCAGCCAAACAATTCCCTTCACAGCCCTGTGAAGAAGTCATAAACAACAGGGGACAGCCCCAAACAATGGAGGAGCACAGCTCAAGTCCAAGGAACAACCCAGAGTTGGTTTTGGCCCTAACGTGGCCAAAACAACTCAACCACAACATCCCAGACCAGGGAAAACAACAGCAACAGCCCAATTTCAAAGTAAAAACAATGGCAATTATGCACAGTCCTAGAACGGGGAGACCCAGCCAACACATTGGGAATCAACGGTGACCCAAAACGAATTTGAGCTCTCTAGCCCACAAAACGTGGGTGAAATCAACAGCAACCCATGACGTGGGTTAAAACCACAGCCAACAAAACGTGGAGAAGACAAAAACGGGAAGAAATTCCTCTTCGTGAGAATGCACAGCAATGGAGAGGACGCGAATTTGTAGTCAGCTGGTGCTCAGCCACTCGTGGAGAGGAACAAAATGCCTGCGTGAGACCAAATTCGTCCAAAACCTGTGCGTGAGGAACCAACGGACCCAAAATCATGGTGAGTGAGTGAACTGACCAGGGAGAGTGCGTGTGGGAGAAGAATGGACAGACGTGGGTGGAGTGGGCACATGGGTAAGGCTGACAGCCTGCCACAACCACCACCACTTCAGCAATAACTGCCCCAACCAGCAGCTGAAGCATTAAAGAGGTTGGGAGAGGTTGGGTAAGACAAGGTGGAAAAACAACAATAAAACATGGGTTTTTTCCCCCATAAACCAAGGTTTGACATTCCCCACCCCTTATCCTTTGGAACCATGCCCTTTTCATTCAACGTTGCGCTGCCGTAGCTGGTTGTGGTTTATTTTAATTGATGTGCGGGTTTACATGATGCCGATTTATAATGTGCCTTATAGCACGAGATGCCACCGGCAATTATCCCCATTGCCGAAACATACACAACAAAATCGATGGTGGGGCTTTTTCCTTGAGCTCCTCACCACGATCAATTACAATATATGCATCATGCATACGGGGTCGAAACCGGGGACATGACACTAAGTGTCCCTATGATCACCAATCCATCTCACCCACCTACGAGGGTATCTAGTCATTGCAACCATCCATTCAAATAGGAACTAGTGCTGAGTACAAAGTTGACTGTGAATATGTCTGATCTAGATCATTAATGGGGAATAAAAATCACCCTAGGAATCACTGCATACCACCCCCTCACCCCCACCACAATGCTGAAGCTAGTGCTAAAGGTGACAACAATGCATGTCACAACTGCTGGCTAAGGGTATGGAGTACAAGCTAAAGGTAACAAATATGTAAAAACTACCTAAAAAAAAATACTCCAAAGTGGCAAGATCCAAGACACTGTGAAATAAAGAAACTCATGGAGACAAATGAGACAAATGTATGGTGACACTCCAACAAACTGTTTGTATGAGTGTCCTCAAATCCACAACTCAATTGTGCAGGATGAAAATCCTCAATACATACATTTAGGGACAACAATCCTCAATATGAGTTTCAAATAACAATTTCATTTTAGGTACCCATTTACAAGTGAGGAATTAAAACATTTCATTGACAAATGTGGCATGCAACCACTATGTTGAAAGAGTACAAAAATCTCTTCTCAACATTGCAAACAAAGGCAATAACAATGAAGGATCTAAGAGGAGTGATGCAAAACTAATAACCAATAATCCTTGAATGCAATAGGAAAAAGTGATGCCAAAAAACCTCCAATTATCTAATGTCGTTGTATTTGACATTATGTTGCGAGGCAATAAACTGTTTACACTGGAAAAAATAAAAACCTAGGATTCTGCCAGTCCACAGGAAGATATGCTTCCTTTGGCAGCACAAAAAAATCTGGTAGATAATATATAAGAAGAAGACGAAGAATGCCAGACCCCTAAGTAGGAGGAACAGAAGATACCTCCGCTTTTGTGTTGTCCACCGGCCCAGTCCAAAATCAGATCGATAAAGAAAATGTGAAGTACAAGTCTTCCTAAAGGATTTTTGATACCCTCTAACCATCCTCATCTTCTCTGGCTGTTCAGTCACGGCCAGCATGAATCTGAAGAGAAACCCCAGATCTGTCCCTCCCAAAATGTCTGAAATAGAATATAATATAGTGTTTAGACAATGTTTCCTTATGGTGAGTTACAATAATAGTAATGAGGGTTAATGTCTAAGTTGGTTTTTAGAAGGTTGTTATGAAGTAATGATGCCAGCAAATTGCGATTCGCTTCTGTGAATACTGTAATAAGTAGATCTGATATTTTTACTAACTAATCTGATTTTTTATTGTTTGTTGTAGGATTGTGAAGAGCACTGTAGGCCGTCGCAAATTGTTAGTGAAAGTTTGAATATTTTTTTGTCAATTTCATTTTTTGTATTTGACAAGCCCAAGGGAAAAAGTTACTCAAAGACGAATATCTTTGAATATTGTATTGCAGGGAATGTTTCACGTTTGCTTGACTTGTATCGTAAGGAACATGCCTCCCAATATCTTATGCTTATCGTTATGAATAAATTTGGCAAAGTTTTTATTCTCATTATCTATCTCTTTTGATAATAACAGCTCAGAATCCCATGACAATCGTAGACTAGCAGTATAATATATTTTCAATTTGTATATTTTGCTTCAATGGCGTCGAATGGGTTTTGGTCAAACGTTTCAAGCAACCATTCAAGTTCAATCCAAGAAAACTTATTTGGTGGCTTTGCGTAAATTATTTTGCGGTTGTCTTGGCTGCATAAGTTTGAGAGGGAAAATAAGAACATCCAGGCTAATAGAAAACCAAAGGGTAAATGGAAACTACTTTGCAAGGTATAAAAACGCCCAGACAATTATAAAAGCAACCCAGCTAACACAAAATCGCCCAAGCAGATGAGAAAGATGGCCACGCAAGGGGTAAATGCCCAACAAACAAGCGAATGGTGAATAATGAAAAGAACGGTCTACGAAGAGATATATTTGCCCTCGAAATTCCAATTCTACAACTTCTAACAAAAGTGTAAGGGCCGTTAATTTCAAAATCCAAACTGGAATGGATGGCGTGTATCCTCTCAATGGATGGTGTGTATTCTTTGATAATCTGGCTCCTAGCTACAACGCTAATGTTGTCTTTAGTTTTGGTTAATGGGTTTGGTTAGTAGCTCCATTTTTAGCTATTGCTCTTGATAGTTCACTTGTTTCCACTGTGCAAAGGTCCTTTATCTTCTGATTCATTTTCTCTGTCTTCAAGGTTTTGTCAATGGTGAGTCTTCTTTTTGTTCAAGTACTACTTTAGAATATAGGATTTAACTGTTCTGATACGATATAATCTGTAAATGAAGGGCTGACAGCCAACTGGATTAACCAGCATGAATATTCAAAGGATTTTCAACTCTGGTCTCTATTCTCAATATTATACAAGCTTTCTTATTCCAAATGGATTCAAAGAATTATTCTGAGTATAATGTGCATGCACCACCAACAACAAACAAACTTAAGTATAAGTTCAATAAATAGAATAAGACCATGCAAACTATCACTAATCACTAGTAACTTTGTTTTAGGTACAACTCTTGTGCACATCAATATCGAACAAGAGGAATTACTTAGTCACTATGCCTACCAAGGTGTTGAGGTTGAATTCCATGACTCCAATTACTTCCATGTTTTAAAGTATAAAGAAAGTGAAGTGTTTTGATTCATAGGGCTCATTGTCAAAGTGTTTTGATTGATGGGATTCATTGTCTGAAATATTCCCAACATTCACATTCTACACTAATGAAAACACCATTCAAGTTAGCTTTCCTTGGTGTATGAAAAATGAGTTGTGTCAATGCTCATGGTTTTTTTTAATATTAATCCTAAATAAGAAGGAATAAACCTTTGAATTTCTATAGGGTTCAAATATTCTAGTTGTATCAAATTTATCAATATTATTGACAAGGCATACAAAATGAAGAAGTTCTATATTAGCTTGAATGCAAAATAAATTAGAGTGGATCTATTTATACCAGAAGGAGAAGTCTTTTGTCAGCTAAGAACAAATGGCGAGATGCAAGTTCCTATATGCGCTTACATCCAATGTTAGTTGGCTACATTGGAACTCTAACAACTAATTTTGTTGGAAAATACAAACACCAAGACCCCCCGCCCTCTAAGAGAAATAGGAGGAGGTAACAAAGCTCTCATACTCTGGGTAAAGGAGAAAATCTCATGGGAAAAACTCCTTCCCATAAGAGATAAAAGCACACATATTGAGCTCGATGCATGTTCCAAACTAATGATCTTCAAGAATGAGTGTTAACAATCGAGAAGACATCATATGCACGGAAAAACTAGACACATGAAAGAAAAAAGGTGGGCGAACACAAATATTTTCTTCCATACATTCAAGGTGTAACAAACAAAATTACAAAGCACTTGAAGAAGAAAAGAATCAACTCGGTGTTCTCGCCCCTTAACAGCATAAAAAATCTCCTGAAATCAGTCAAAGACCCCATTGACCCTGCCCTAAAAAAAGGGTGTCTACATGATTCCGTGTGAATGTGGGAACACCTACATCGGTGAACTAGGGAGATCCATAAGAACCAAGGTTAAAGAACACTGTGGAGACATCTGGCTAGATAGCACGCAAAAATCCGATTTGGCCCAACATTCCCATGGCACAAAACACCCTATTAAGATTGAAGACATGAAAGTCCTTCCGCATGCTAATAATTGGTCTTTGAGAAGGATCATAGAGGCAATTGAAATCGTCAAACACCCCAATTGTCTAAATAGAGATGATGGCCTCATCATCAGCAGGTCATGGCTCCATAACATGACTAAATTAAGCTAGCAAATACCAAATTAGTTAGTAAAACTTAAAAAATTTAAAATTTAAAAGTTAAGAAATCAAAAAATTAAAAATTAAATTTAAAAGTAAAAATTAAAAACTAAAAATTAATCAAAATCAAGAATTAATTTATGTTAATATTTTTATTACTTTAATTCAATTACTTTAATTTTTAGGTTTATAATAATTAAAACATAATAAAAACCCCACTTTAAATTCTAATTTAAAAAAAAACATTAACATAAAATAACACAAATTGAATTTTTTAAATAAAACATTAATTTTTTAAAAACTTTAATTTAAACATTAATTTAGTAAAAAACATTAATTCAAACCTTAATATAGTATAACATTAATCATTAATTAAAACATTAATATAACATATAATTGGAAAGTGGTTAATAACTATAATAATCAATCTAACAAATTAATATTTTATAAACTCAAAAAATTATAATGACTTTTAATAAAACTTTTTAGTTAAAAAATCTTAATAAAACATTTTAGTTAAAAAACTCTTATACTATAATAAACTTAAAATTAAAATTAAAATTTTAATTTAACTTAATTAAACCTTTTAATTAAAAAATATACATTAATTCATAAAGTATTATAAAACTTTTATGTAACCTTTAGAAAATGAAACCCTAATTGTCGGCTAACTATCACAATCCTATACTTACAAGGAGTGGAGATTCTAAGATCACCTCACGCATCAATTATGTCCTGATGATGAGCCAAGAATGCCCCAAAATGTTGACAATAAATCATTATCTATCGCAGACTCTCCACAAGATGCCATCGACATCTACCGCGAATTTTCAGACGCCTAGAGAAAATTAGGATCTCCAAAGGAAAGAAAATTGCTCAACTATCCTTTCTCAAAAAATGCATAGATAGTCATATTATTCCAACATTTGCTAGGGTTTCACACATCTTAAGAAGTAATCGTAACAATCACATTTTCAACAAAATGAGTGTGATGTTAGTTCATGACAAGA
Source organism: Pseudotsuga menziesii (assembly GCA_001517045.1). NCBI lineage: Eukaryota > Viridiplantae > Streptophyta > Pinopsida > Pinales > Pinaceae > Pseudotsuga > Pseudotsuga menziesii. Next base: position 607,650 of record LPNX011183125.1, read on the forward strand.
TTAGAGTTTTGCATTTCGCCTTATATAAACTAGATTGTGAACTCTTAGAACTCCACCTTTGTCTTTCTAACGCTCTCGATAAGAATATCTAGGACTACTAGGATGGTTGTTCATTTCACAAAGCCAACGCAAAGTTTGCAAAAACCACCTCTAAACTTAAGAATAAATTTACCAGGATAGAACACAACAACGATATACTTCACTAGTCCAATCCAACGAGTGATGAGAAACTAAGTTCTATCCCGGCTGATGATGAGAAATGGAATTCAAATCGTGACCTGCTAACATATATCGTGAATGAATAGAACGACGATATGCATCAGCAGTCCAATCTCGTGAGTGCAAATCAAACAGATGCAGATCAACATAGTTGGAATTGTGACCTGCCTACTTATCTGGTGAATCTACTTGACAAGATGGAGAACAACCAACCATATCACCAGCCATAACCTTTCAACTAGCCTAATCACTCAGATCTTGATCGCTCACCAACTACACAACCCATCACTCAACCCATCGCTTAACCACTTGAAGAAGAAAAGTATCAACTCCCCTTAAAAGAATAGAAAAACATTTCAGTCAAAGACCCCATTGACCCTACCCTAAAAAAAAGTGTCTACATGATTCCGTGGATTCCCTTTGAATGTGGGAAGGCCTACATCGGTGAAACACGGAGATCCATTAGAACGAAGGTTAAAGAACACTGCTCAGACATCTCGCTAGATAGAACACAAAAAACCTCTTTGGCCCAACATTCCCATGGCACAAAACACCCTATTAAGATTGAAGACATGGAAGTCCTTCCTCATGCCGATAATTGGTCTTTGAGAAGGATGAGAGAGGCAATTGAAATTGTCAAACACCCCAATTGTCTAAATAGGGATGTTGGCCTCACCATCAACACATCATGGCTCCCTAACCTGACTAAATTTAGCTAGCAAATACCAAATTAGTTAGTAAAACTTAGAAATCTTAAAATTTAAAAGTTAAGTAATCAAAAAATTAAAAAGTAAGAATTAATCAAAATTAAGAATTAATTAACTTTAATATTTTTATTACTTTAATTTAATTACTTTAATTTTTAGGTTTATAATAATTAAAACATAATGAAAACTCCACTTTAAATTCTAACTTAAAAAAAAAACATTAATATAAAATAACACAAATTGAATTTTTTAAATAAAACATTAATTTTTTAAAAACTTTAATTTAAACATTAATTTAGTAAAAAACATTAATTCAAACATTAATATAGTATAACATTAATCATTAATTAAAACATTAATATAACATTTAAGTGGAAAGTGGTTAATAACAATAATAATCAACCTAATAAATTGAAATTTTATAAAATAAAAAACTTTATAATCACTTTTAATAAAACTTTTTAGTTAAAAAATTTTAATAAAACTTTTTGGTTAAAAATTTTTAAGAAAACTTTTTATTTAAAAAACTCTTATACTATAATAAACTTAAAATTAAAATTAAAATTTTAATTTCACTTAATTAAACCTTTTAATTAAAAAATATACATTAATTCATAAAGTGTTATAAAACTTTTATCTAACCTTTAGAAAATAAAACCCTAGTTGTCAACTAACTATGAGAGTCCTATACTTATAAGGAGTGGAGATTCTAAGATCACGTTAGGCATCGATTATGTCCTGATGATGAGCCAAGAATGACCCGAAACATTGACAATAAATAATTATCTATCGCACACTCTCCACAAGATGCCATCAACATCTATTGCGAATTTTGAGCCAAAACTATTACTGACCGGTATGGAGCGGATATCCTGAGAAATCTAAGAAGCCTAGAGAAAATTAGGATCTCCAAAGGAAAGAAAATTGCTCAACTATCCTTTCTCAAAAAACGCACAAACAATGATATTATTCCAACATTTGCTAGGGTTTCACACATCCTAAGAAGTAATCGTAACAATCACATTTTCAACAAAATGAGTGTGATGTTAGTTCATGACCAGATCAAAATTTTGCGTTTCACCTTATATCAAATAGATTGTGAACTCTTAGAACTCCACCTTTGTCTTTCTAACTCTCTCGTTAAGGTATCTCGAACTACTCGGATGGCTGCTCATTTCACAGAGCCAATGTAGAGTTTGCAAAAACCGCTGCCAAACTTAAGAATAAATTTACCACGCTAGAACACAACAGCGATATACTTCCGCAGTCTAATCCTGCGAGAGAAACTGAGTTCTATCCCGGCTGATGATGAGAAATGGAATTGGAATCATGACATGCTAACATATCTGGTGAATGAACAGAACGACGATATGCATCAGCAGTCCAATCTGACGAGTGAAAATCAAACAGATGTAGATCAACATAGTTGGAATTGCGACCTGCCTACTTATCTTGTGAATGTACTTGACAAGATGGAGAACACCCAACCATATCACCAGCCATAATCTTTCACCTACCTTGATCACTCACAGCTTGATCACTCACCAGCTACACAACCCATCGCTCAACCCATTGCTCAACCACTCGCTCAAGTCACTCAACCAATCATCCAACCCTAGGCTCACTCAATCGAAAAGCTAAATCAACAAGCCACTCAGCCGGATCACGATGAAGGTGCCCATCCTCGTCAACCGCATCAACGAGTCGCTCAATTTTGTGCTTAGGTCGCTCTACCAATCACCCATCCTTAAGCTCAGTCACTCGGGAAGCTACATTAACGAACCATTCAACTTGATCACGATGAGAATGGAGGATCGTAGCCTGGTCAATTGCATCAACAGGTCACGCATCGTGGATTTAATAAAGGCACTAGGCATGTTCTTGCAAATGCTAATGGTGATGAGTCAGGAGATGAACCAACGCATGACCAACCTCTTGATCATGATGAAGGCGCCTAGGCTGGTCAACCGTATCAACGAGTCGCTCAAATTTGTGCTCAGGTCGCTCCACCAATCACCCAGCCATACGCTTAGTCACTTGGGAGGCTACATCAACAAACCACTCAGCCTGATCATGATGAGAATGAAGGCGCCCAGCCTGGTCAACTGCATCAAGGAGTCGCATGTCCTAGATGTAATAAAGGCACCGAGCATGTTCTTGCAAAGGCTAATGGTAGCAAATCACGAGATGAACCAACGCATGACCAACCTCTCGATCATGACTTTCCTACTCGTTGATACAAAAACCAACAACAAACCTCTTTGAAACCAGGAACTTCACTGGTTAGCAAACTTACACATCAACATACTCAATCCAAAACTAGGACAAGAGACCCTAATCGACTCATTGTTAACCTTTCTGAGATAGAACTTAATCTTTCCTCCAGAACACTTCTTGAGAAAGGCCTCAATTTTGTGATTGCTCCGAGAAAGATTCTGATTGAAGATATTATTTGCATCATTAAAGATAGCATTACACATCTTCCCGAAAGTGAAGCTAAAGAAGTGCGTCAAAATTGTGCTCATACATTAAGGAGAGCTAAACCACCTAAACCCAACATTACCAGTGAAGAATACAAGGCCCTCAAGGAACTTAGAAAGAATGACCAAATTTTCATCTTGAAGGCAGATAAAGGAGGAGCTACGGTTATCCTCAATAAAGAGGACTATGTGACCAGCATGGAAGCCCATCTTGATCTGAGTAACTGCTATAAAAAACTTAATAAGTATCCCCTCTCCCACATTACAAGAGAAGTTGTGGAGACCATAAAGGGATCATACATTGATAATGATATAAAGAAAAAACTCCTTATTTTGGATCCCTTGATTTCAAGAATTTATGGACTCCCTAAGATCCACAAACTAGGTGTTCCTCTTCATCCCATAGTAGACACCATAGGCTCCCCTACCTACAGGCTTGCGAAATTCCTTGCAAACAAATTAAATTCTTAAGTAGGGAACACAAGCTCCTTTACCAAAGACCCCCCTTTCTTCATTGAGAAAATAAAAAACCGACACTTCGATGGGAATGAGCTACTCCTGAGCCTTGACATTGTATCCCTCTTCACAATGATTGTCATAAACGATGCAATCAAAGTCATTGAGCACCTTATTGACCATGAAACAACTGATTTAGTAGGGTTACGTTTGAGATCCACATTTTTCTTCTTTCAAGGAGAGCTTTACGGACAAACCCGTGGGGTTGCCATGGGCTCTCCCCTCTCACTGATTATAGCCAACCTCTTCATGGAAAAATTTGAACAAAAAGCTCTATCCAATGCACATTCAAAACCTGAGTGGTGGTCAAGGTATGTGGATGACACTTTCTTAGTTTTGGCACATGGTAAAGAGGAGCTTGAAAAATTTGTGGATCACCTTAACAAACAATCTGATTGCATTAAATTCACAATGGAGATGGAGTAGAGCCATTGCCTACCTTTTGTTTATACAATGATTATAAGAAAGCAATACATGGGCATATCTCATAAGGTGTAGAGAAAGAAACCCACACTGAGCAATACCTTCATGCTCTTTCTCACCATCATCCACAACAAAAAATGGGATTCATCAACACCTTGATCACCAGGGCCATTAGGATTTCAGATACAGAACATCTAGATGCAAAAAAAGAACACTTACATGATTTTTTCTTAAGTAATGGATATGAGGCACATCAAATGAGGAGAGCCTTTGCCAAAACAGAAAAACCTAGAAACCTGAAAGATAGGAAGGTGGGAGAACACAAAGCTTTTCTTCCATACATTCAAGGTGTAACACATAAAATTGCAAAGCACTTGAATAAGAAAAGTATCAACTCTGTGTTCGTTCTCCTTAACAACATCAAAAACTCCTAAAATGAGTCAAAGACCCCATTGACCGTGCTCTAAAAAAGGGTGTCTACATGATTCCACGTGAATGTGGGAAGGCCTACATCGGTAAAACAGGGATATCCATTAGAACAAGTGTTAAAGAACACTCCGCAGACATCCCGCTAGATAGAAAGAAAAATTCCACTTTGGCCCAACATTTCCATGGCCCAAAACACCCTATTAAGATTGAAGACATGAAAGTCCTTGCTCACGCTGATAATTGGTCTTTGAGAAGCATGAGAGAGGCAATTGAAATTGTCAAACACCCCAATTGTCTAAATAGGAATGATAGCCTCATCATCAGCAGGTCATGGCTCCCTAACGTGACTAAATTAAGCTAGCAAATACCAAATTAGTTAGTAAAACTTAGAAAAGTTAAAATTAAAAAGTTAAAAAATAAAAAAATTTAAAATTAAATTTAAAAATAAAAATTAAAAAACTAAGAATTAATCAAAATTAAGAATTAAATAACTTTAATATTTTATTACTTTAATTCAATTACTTTCATTTTTAGGTTTATAATAATTAAAACATAATAAAAACCCCACATTAAATTCTAACTTTTTAAAAAGAACATTAATATAAAACAAGTGGAATAAGGAACAAAGTTGCTTAGTACGTGCCTCCTAAGAAGAGATTGAAAATATATAGCAATAGGATAATTTTTCTATAAAAATATATGATAAAACAAATATAATTACAATTTGAAAGAAATTAAAACAAAAATGAATTAAAAAATGTCCATTTAAATACGATATAGGTTATTGCAATGTAGCATAAAACAAGCATATTCAAGCTTCCTTACATACTTCTAGTAATATTCTTGACTTATGTTATAAAAATATGCAAGTTTCTTTATAGACTAGCATAAATAGGAAATGAGAAATAACAGCTTATAAGCCTATAAATTAATATCGTTGTTGTGAGAATAGTTTATTTATATTTTATTATAAATTTATAATGTTATACAAATATGCAAGTTTTTTTTATAGACTAGCATAAATAGGAAATGAGAAATAATAGCTTATAAGACTATAAATTAATATCATTGTTGTGAGAATAGTTTATTTATATTTTATTATAAATTTATAATGTTATACAAATATGCAAGTTTTTTTTATAGACTAGCATAAATAGGAAATCAACAGAATTCAAGGCTTCTTGAACACAGTAGCCATTTTACAATTTGACCTTTCAACATTTTTCTGTGATTCTAGTTCATATTTTTCCACCCAAATTCTACACAAAACTTACAGGGTTGAAAATATCTATCTTCTTTTGAGGGAATGAGCTCTTCCAGGGATGGGATGGCTGTGAATCGTAACTGATGGAATTAGCAGACGTTGATCTGGTTCTCCCAGAGATATTGAAACAACGACAACTTTATGGAATTGTTAGTTCCTCATCATTAAGCAAACACGGGAAGCGCATGGCGCATACTAGTAGATTTCATTACCTGAATTTGTTTGGATGTCGAAAAAACAAATTGTCATAGGGCCATGGTTTGGCACAACCGAATATGTAAGTTTCCATGTAACATCGGGGAAAATGTTAATTATTGGCTAAGGAAATAGCTACCCACTAAATTGACCGACAAGAATGTAAAAGCTAAGACTCTTTAATTAATTGGATCGCAATACGAATATGACACGTGTGCGTGGAATACAAGAAATTGTTCTGTTGACCTACTTCTTTGGAACTTTCATGACACGGTGTTTCGCTTTTGTGCACATTTTAGGGTTAACTAGCTAGCGAGAGAATGATCTAAAGAAAGAGCCTCGCCTGCATGGGTATATATTTTCTACATTTTCTTTGGCTTAAAAAAATAATCATCGGTTATATAGAGAGACATGTCCCCTTCCTAACAGTATATGGATCAACTTCATTTACTTATCATGTTCATGTTCATGTTCCATGAGTTCAAGTGGGAATTAGTTATATTTGAAGATTAATTAAAATAATAATAATAATTGTTTAATGAAAAAAAATATTTTTCTCCACAATGTGATGACCCACTCATGCTCTTTTCCAACGATGTGAGGACCATACTTGGTCGCATTAACACGTACATGATGAACATTGGGAGAATTAAATTTCTTCCCTTATGAAACTTTTGTAAGTCCAATTATAATATTAAGGATTAGTGTATTTGGTACTTGGAAAATGATGCTTTATGTAATTTATTGATTAACAATTGTGATAATCAATATGCACTACCCAATAAGATGATTAAAGTTGTTGTGGGTTTTAATAATTTCACACTAGTTTTTATGGAGTTCATTGATCCAACCCTCACTATTATTGGTATGCATTTTCTACATCTATCTACTTTACATTGGCTTAGGAAAATAATTATAGGTTATATAGAGGAACCTAGTTATCCAAGTCACATTACGTTCTTTCACATACATGAAATTGTCTTACAAGGTCTACATCAAAATATATTTTTTTATAAACAAACATTTATAATTATAATATTAAGGATTAGTATATTTGGTAGTTGGAAAATGGTGGCACCTTTATCCATTTCTATTTATTTAATTCATTCATTA